>JAOEHV020415946.1:0-10543 GCA_025447995.2 Isaurus tuberculatus | reverse complement strand
TTTGCAAATTTCACAGTAATCAATTTTTAACAAAAATTATAAAAATGAAGAAAATGTCGCTTTGATTCCGCTGGAATGAAGATAAACTACATTCAGTTTCAATAAAAGGTAGTTACCAAATTTGGCAGAAAGTAACTGTTGAACTGTAGCGGAACGGTTTACGGTACGGTTTACAGCACGGTTTACACCAGTAAAATTTAAATTTACAGGAAAATGGTTTTAACATCAAAAACATTTTGTTTATTAATTGCATAAAGGTCCCATAAGGTATTCAACTTTGTTATTTCTGACGCTACAAAACGTTGAAGCGCCGAGTATAGAACGGTTTACAGTTTGGTGAGAGTAACTAAAATGTTTAACTGTAATTATTTTCAAGGCAACGGTTTACACTTGACCTTGGCCTTTGTTATCAGTATTTACAAACTGTCTCGTTGCCGCGGACATCATTTAATTTGAACTGCTTGAGTAAAATCTTACTATATAATATTTTTAATAGGTTTTGAGAAACGTTTATGAATATTTTTATCCTGTTGTGTTACTTGAAAAATATTTTTTATATAATTCTTTTGACTGAAAAACATTTCTCAGTTACATTTTGCGTGCACCTTATTAAATTAGCCTTTTACAATGTAGTGTAATCAGTTATGTATATAAACCACAACATCAATGTCCAAGTTGTTCATCAACATATGAACTTCAATTAAACGATTAGCTGTATGTATAATATTTTTCAATTTCATTACGTTGTTATTTTTGTGAATAACCTTTCTTTAATATTAAACTTTCAATACTTAAGTCTCTGTCCTTTTCTTTTTATCACTTGGGAAACACGAGAGTTCATCGACTCAATGGTTTTGTTTACTATGTCTACTGGAAATTTTCGTATTTTTACTTTAACTCGTTCTGAAAACTCCTGATAACTTTCATAAGAAATAGACCTCTGCAATGCTTGCCTTCTAAGTATATCGGATATAAGTTTGAACACGTTTTCTATCGGATTGAGGTCCGGACTTCGAGGAGGTATTTTCAGCAACTCAGCATTAGCTCGTTTCATTGCTTTTTGAGCAGTAGCACAATTTTGGGATGGGTCGCCGTCCTGTATCCAAAGTCTACTTTCTTTATTACATTTTTTTAAACAATTCTTGAAAGTGTTTGTCTGCTCTTTCACAAAGTTCCATTCGATTCTGCATTTTGCGGCATCCACAACTGCTGGTACATGTGTACCGCCTTGCGTTTTCTTTGCAGATCCATAGTGGGAAAGCAATGTTTCCAGCTCTTCATTTCCGTAGGTTGAAAGATTTTCATTTTGAAAACGCACATTGCGAAGACTAAGAATCCCGAATGCATTAACTACATTTGTGGAATCACGGGAAATCTCTTTTCAAGATTTAGTAAGAGGTTGTCAAGGAATTTTAATTTCATTGATTCAACTTGTTGAACCTCACGGGCAGTGGCTTTGATAGTGTTCTCTCTCCATTTAACTTCTGAAACATCATCTTGTGATGGCAAAATCTCGGACAAGAATTTGCCGTTGTTACTCTTAAGAGCTGTTATTTGAGTAATAGTTGATTTCACCAATGCCTGAACTGAAGCAAGCTCTACATGTTTCTTTTGCAAAGCAAGACTCATGAATGTGAGAATAGGAATCACGTCCATCATTATGCAGAGGGTGGCAACGAAACTGAACTCCGTCAGGCTCTTTTTGAATCCACGGGCTTTATCATCACTGTTGGGTTGGGATTCCATGTAGGCCAAAAGTGACTGCCAAGTGCGGTACAGTGTCTCCAGAGCACCGTAGAATGAAAAACACCTGATATCAAACACTTCCTTGATTTTTAACTCTGGATGTTCAAAGATCTTCTGAAATTCTGCCAGTGACTGTGACCGTAGGGCAGACTTGTCAAAATAGTGGTACAAAGCAGTAAGGATCTCTTTGAATTTTGCCAAATAGGGAATACCATTAGCTGCTTGGCTTGTGCAAAGTGCAAGCCTGTGAGCCATGCAGTGGATAGACACAAGAAATGGACTATCGTCCTTCATTCGTTTTGAAACTCCTTTGTTTTTTCCTGTCATGACACTCGCTCCATCGCTGCCGAATCCTGTCATTTTGTCCTTGTGCAAGTTTCTTCTTTCCATTAGCAAATTAACAGCAGAGACAATACTTTCGGCCTTTCCATCCCGAACGTTCATGTTTTCTAAAAAGTGCAGCTCTGGTTTAAGATAGATAGATAGATACCTTTATTTAAAACAAAAATATATATATATAAAACCTTAGGTTAGTTCCTTCAGGTCAACATAGTTGACCTGCTATCAGTGGGAGCCCTGAGGTATACTCTAAAAAAATACAATACAATACAGAAACAATTACAATTTGACTAAAATGATTTCTATCTAAAAGTATTTACAGTGCTATATAAAAAATCTATTTGATATAATTACAAAGTGTTACTATTAAAAATAGTACAGCCATGATAATAAAAGGATCTTTTGGCAACTTCCGTTCTGACCGAGGGCGGATGTAATTTGTTACATTGCCTTGTAGATCTGCCACTTACTGTCCAATTGTATGTAAAATAGTTCTTAAAAAACTGTGGACAGTGACCTTTAATGCATTTCTTTACTAGTTTGACAATATGATCATTACGCCTGGTCTTCAGATCTTCCCATTTAAGGGCTTCCATAGCCGGGTTGCTATTACAAGTTCTAATCACGATTCTACCGGCGCGCCTCTGCAGAGTTTCTAATTTATTTGAATTTACTTCCCCACAACACCCCAAGACCCCAGAACAGTATTCAAGCGTAGGCCTAATCATCGATAAATAAATAACATTAGCGCTATGAGATGTTAAAAATCGGCGTAATCTGCCTAGCAGCTCATTCAATTCATTCAATAACTTAACTTAAAATTTGTACACCCTTCTGCTGATGCAAAGGGGATTGTCTTGTTAGATTTCCGATAAAAATAGCAGAACATCGCTTCCTTTTCATAGCGTAACCAAGTGTGATCTCGCAACCAGGTTTTCTGAAAAGTTAGTGATTTTTTCGGTTTCCTCCGATCCTCATCCATTTCTTCCTGATTAATACGCTGTTCTTCTTCTGTATCATTTTTCTCTGATTCACTCTGTCTTCGATTTGGAGCGAAAAAGCTTTCTAATGTTCGAACTCGTTTTCGATGTGACATGTTTAAGACTACCAGCTGCGTTCACCACGCTTGGTTTAGTATGAGATGCACGTGTTTAGTGGAGCGTGACTAAAACGTGACTCTTCAAACCAGTGTTCCAGTTAATTTTTTTAAATTTTATTTGCAAGGGTCATTTCATTTTTCAGGGGGAGTGCACAAAGAAGGTCTACCTGGCTTACTGCAGCTGCAGCACTACGTAAAGCTAAGGGGGTGGGTTGGGAGTGGGGGGGGGGTTGTTGGGCAATCAGATAAAGGATTGACTTTCCGGTTTAACAATCTTTGACATTTGATACCTCAGAATGCTTTCGTGTGGCTTCAGAAAAACTGAATTTTTACAGACTCGATTTTTGGCAGATTATTTACAGTAGTTCTAAGAATTAAACAACCAATTCTCTAAAAATTTTCAATGATAATCTACCTGGTTGAGTCCGGCGAGGCTGCTGTTAATGTAACACTGTGGAATCTTGTTTACAAAGAAATGAAATTCGATCGGGGAAGAAATTGATCACGTGCTAGGCAACCGAGGAGAAAATCACACGAATGAATCAGATGAATAATTTTATTTTGTTTATTTTATCCTGAACTAACAAGTATGGAAATTAACAATGCCACAGCAAGACAATTTTTATTTCTGGGCTACGTTCTCTTTTATTTTCTAAATTAACAGAGGACCAAATGATTCGCAAGGCAATTCGCCTTTGGAATTTTGTTGAGTCGTTTTTTCAAATTTCTTTTCCGCGATACCTTGTATTACAACAATGTTTTCAATGGTTTTTCATTAGAAAACTTCACTCTTTTATTTACTTTTGTTTCCTTTTATAATTATAGTACTTTAATTTACATGTCATGAATACTTTAGTGGATTTTCCTTTTCGTCAGTGTCGGGTCAGGTAGCGGTTGCCCTTGGGTTTTTGACGCGAGCCCCTTTTCTTATCTGTTAAACGTGCGATAAAATATACCTTCCACGTTCAATTTAGCTTGAAATTTCTGTACTCAACTAAATGTCTTCGTGTGTGCTTGTTTTCGAGTTTTTTCCTTAATTTTTGAAGGGGACAAATTGTCCCCTCGGCCGTTTTCTTAACGTACAAGATCAATTGCAGTGCGGGATTGGCGCAAAGGCGCGGCCTGGCTTAAACCCTGGATGTATTTCACGGAAGACTGCATAAGCTTCCCGCAAAAACATAGTCAAATAATGTTTTCGTAGGCGTTGTTTTTTTGTATTCTTCCACACGGTCATCTCATCTTTGAGAACAGGCATTGTATATGACACTTCGGATCGAAAGAAGAAACTGGAAACCGTACTTGTAACTTCTTCTGATAGGGCATTTCGATTTGTAGTTAAATTTGATTCAAGTTCCTTTTCTACATTCACAGCAAACCTTTTTGCGAGGCCACCGACAACGGCTTTTCTCTTCCTTGGGGACTGTGGGAGCGCTCGAATTGTCCTTTTCATTGCTTTACCAAGAGGCTGTGGCCTTTCAAATGGCTGATAACTGGTTGAAGGAGAGGTAGAAGAGGTAGTTTGATTTTCGGATACAGCATTACCCTCGCTTTAATCTCTTTCTGCTTCTTTAGTAGGGATTTTAGGTCATTTTTCAACTTGTTGCCTATCATGCTGATTTTGATGCAGAATCGTAGAGCACGTTTTTCTGAACTACAGTTTATTTGACGATAATCGGCCATATATTCGTTAAGTTATACATTTTTGAAGTTTATAGAGATGGGAATGTATGAGATAAGGAAAAATCCTGTGGCACCAAAACCAAGAAAAGCTGGAAATTGAAAAATTCATATAAATTCAATTATTTAAGCTATTGCCACCAAACTTAGATACAAAGTGTAACTTCATGTTTATTTCAAATTGACGAGATATTGTTGTCATGGGTACACTGTTACCATAGCAACAAGGAAAACACCTTAAAAATGATGAATTTTCCAATATACCGAAAGATTTTTTGCTTTAATTTAATTTCTGATACAAGGAATGGTCAGTAAATTATTCTTGAAGACAATTAATTACCATGGCAACGTAATTTGTTGCCACAGCAATGCCATTTTTTCTGATTTTCGGAAAAAATTGAAGCACAGTATAAAACAAAAAGTAAACAATTATTGTGGAGGGCAGGGGATTATGTGTGCTAAAACACTTTTTTGTTGCTATGGTAACAATTACCATAGCAACAGGCAGGAAATAAATGGCTTGTGAAACATTTTCTTATTTAAAAAATCAGAACTCGACATAAAATAATTAAAAAAACATTCTTATATATGTTATTATCAAAATAGCAGCAAATATTTTAAAATGACTTTAACAAGACATTGTGAATTGCCATGTTCGAAACGAGCGGGGAACTGGGTTTGAGTTGCGCCCGCAAAGCTTGCATGGATTGTTTGGAGGGACAGAAAATCAAAATGGCGGAGAGTGAAAGCGATCAGAATTCAAAACTTGATTTTAAAACCGTAAAACTTACTGAAGAAGACATCCCTGGAGCTAAACTCCCACGCGATTCGATTGATAAATGTAGCGTGGTTCAACTGAAAACATTAAATGAAAAACACAAATACTATTTCCAAGTGCAGCAACAGATGTTCGTAACTGAGCGAAAGTGGACAGACTTTGCAGTAAAGGGATCAAACAGTAGTTCACTGTTTTGTCAAAGAGTACATTTTTGCAAAGATCACTGGGAATCAATCTTGCCTAAGCTAGAAGCATTTTTTGATAATTGGATTATGCCAGAACTTGTTTATCCTCGAGTTAAATATGGAATGTGTAAGCTAGATGCTCGTTCGCTCTAAATCAATTTGAGTTTGTGCAATTAGAATCCGAAAAAAATGCCAAAGAGTGATTTTCATAAACACACAAATAAAATTGTTTTGTTTATTTGTCAATATGACAATGGAATAGTTAGTAGTATAAGTACATAAATGTTATTTATGTGTTTTTGAATATCACTAAATTATTTCAAAGCAAATTTTAGTAATTAATTAAACTGAAATTATTTATAGTAGTATTTTGCAGACACTTCTGGTGTATAAAGTACATTCTGAAGTTTAAGCATTGCACTAGGCAAAAGTATGTAGTTGTATCATCAAAAAGAATGTAAGGGAGTATTATATCAATGACATGATGTTAAGTTTGTATATAAAATTTATTACATTTTGTATTATCTCTGTGTAAATTACTGTCTTGATTAGGATATAATCTGCAATGAATGTTTACATTATATATATATATATATACATGTTTTTTTTAATCAGTACATAATCATTACAGTGCTATTATTGCTAACTATCAAAGTAACTCTATTTTGCCCCAATGTTTGTATTAGTTAAATTCAATTGATCAAAGGAGGATGAAAATTAGAAAGCCCACCCACTAGAAAAAGTATATCTGCAATCTACAATCACAGCACATTTGGGGTAAAATGTCACACCCCTCAAACATCTGATCCAACCATTTGTTATTTTAGATACTGTTGATCGTGAAACATTGAAGCGATGAGCTAGATCCTTTTCAAACAGTCCAAGTCTTAGCCTCATAAGGACAAGTGTAAACTCCTGCCACTTAGATAGATTTCGAGGTCGTCCAACATTTCCACTGCTGACTCTTTTATGTTCATACTCAATATTGTTTGCAGACTCTTCAGCAATTCTAAAGCAAAGTAACATTGCATTATAATCAGGCAAGCCAGTATAAAATGCAATATCTTCCTTACTGTCTTTATATTTGTCAATGTCAAAGCGAAAGTTATCTAGAGAGTGTCGTAATCTCTTTGTTTCTCCTTCGAGCATCACATTTGCCTCGAGCAATTTTGCATTCTCTTCTTTCAAGTTTGCGATTTCTTCGTGTAGCTTGGTCTTTTCGTCTTTCAATTTATCAATTTCAAGTTTATGCTTTTTCATATACAAGTAACTGCCAAATCTTCCTCTCTGCATTATTTGCAGCTTTGCCAATGAAAATGTTTATGCCAAAGGCAAGAGTTTCAAACGTAACAAGTATCTTCCCATGTAGAGTGGCTCTCCTCTGAATTTCACTGACAAAACAGGAGAACAACTTTGAAAGGGCATTATCTTCAACAACAATCTGGAAAGAAAGGAAACTTACACAGAACCTTTCTTCTATGCCACAAAAAATAAGGGGTCTGAAGCATCATCCTCGTCCCCAAATGAAGTGTTCAAAGTTGAAACTAAACTGCTATTAACTGATGAGCAGTACCAACCAAAATTTTCAGAAATGCACAGTTCATTACATACATATATATAAATACATAAATATTTAACATTTAAGTGTACAGTTTGATAGTATAATAAATAGTTTAAGTTAATAAATAGTTAATAAATCTATAGAATAAATATATTAAATAAAATTTCATATTATTCTTAATAATATATCTTATAAATAGGAATTGCATCATGATGCTAACAATATTTTATGTGGTATATATGTACAACTATAATTAATATTATATAAATTTTTAAAATGTGAGTCTAAATATTTTACTTATTATAATATTAAAGGAATATAATTTTTTTAAATATATAAATAATCTTAGAGTAATAAATATTAGATTGAACAATGTTATATTTACAAACTCTCAGGATTTAAATTAAAATTAAATCACCCCTTTTCATGTCGAGCAACAATGGCATATCAAAATTTAGGTCTTCTCTGTCAATGTGATAATGACAGGTGTACTCGGCTTCAATTTTTCTTCGCAATTCCGAGCACTGACCCTTCACACCAGAACATTTCATCAGAATCTTCTTCTGTAACTTTGTGTCTGATTTTCTGTCCAACAAGTGTAGCTGGATTAGCAAGTAGGTTGGGGAGGTGATTGTTTTGCTGCTTTATTATCATTTTTTGCCTCTGTTCTTTAATTAATGTTTCCAGTACTTGCTTTGAGGCCCGTACCTCTGACTCACGATTTTCATGTTCTTTGACAGAACCACGAGTAACAGTGTTTTCTGGGATTGGTTCAGCAGATATGATGGGGTTATTTTGAATGACTTGCTTCAAGTGAGAAATCAACGTTTCTAAATCGAATGTGATTTTTTTTACCATTGACGGTCTGTGTCTGCTGGAACAGGTGTCGCTTACCCTTTGACTGCAACACAGTCTTGTGGAAATTTAGATTGGCAAGCACAGCTTTACGTTTTTCTCCATCTTTGCCAATTCAGAATCAACCTCACTTACCTCTGTCCAGGGTTTTCCAAATTTTGTTACATCATTAACACATTTTTTGATTTTTTGCTTTCTGTTCTGCCTCATCCTTTTTTCTTTGTTTCTCTTTGAGTTTCACAAATTTCTTTCTTTAAAACCTCTTGCCTTTCTATATATCTTGCATGAGCTTCAGGAGCTCCTCGTCTTGCACTCTCCATCAATTTTGCTTTCTCAACCTCTGATTTACTTTCAAGCCATTGCCGAGTACCATTACTCTGCCACATTATTAATACCTCGTAAGCTAAAATTGAAGCATGTGGTTTCATGTGAACTAATAAATCCAGAATAGCAAAATCGCTTTCTGAAGCCATGTTTGTGGAAGGGACAGTGCTTGAAATTTTTGAAACATTTTCAGTAGTTGTGAAGTATTTGCCTCCTGGTAACTGGTCCTCAGCCTGTCTTTCAAGAATGAGAAGCAGTCCATGCATGATCATCTCAAGTACTTGTTGTGTGAGACTTTCGAATTCAGAGTCTGCTGTTGATTCAAACAATTCCTCAAAAATTTGATCTCTGTGAATTGGAATTGTGTCTTCATCAAATAAAGGCTCACCATTCAGGAGTGACGAAGCATCCAGAGCTCAAATCTTTCTTTCATTGTTAAGAGATATGAGTTCAGATCAAGGATGCTATCAGCTTGATTAATCACTCGCCAAAATGGGCCAGTTATTATTTTATCAATGATGCTAAGTTCTCTAAGCTCAGCAAGATGAACTTTGACTTCTGTGTCTTCTTGTACAGCTTTAAGGAGTTTGTTTGGACTGGGCCATGATTGAAGGAAAGATTTGATATCAGATGCATGGTGGTAGACAGCTCCACCATTGTAAAATTGAACATTCAAGCTATTTCCAGTGTATGACATTAAACCAAGTTTTTTGCCTTGGTCTTGAAGGAAGGAAATGAAATAATCTGCAACACCAGCCTCATCTGACCCACGGGGATGAAAAGTTTTACAGGCAGTACGAATAAGCCTCACTGCTCCAGACTCATTGGTAGCAAACACATGTGTTGACTGAGGTTCTTTTTCAAAAGCAATGCCTTCAAACATCTTCAGAATTTTATCAGTCTCTGTTGCAAAATTTGCCAACAAATGAAGTTTACAAAAAAAATTGCACATTTCTTTCAGTTCATTTTTTTGTTTTTCTGTCAATGACGACCAGTTTTCAATGCAATCGGGAAGCAGTTTTTCACGCAAGACCTGAACTTGCTCATTGAAACAAGGATTCACCGCACACTGATCTGACATCGTTGAACGAATAGATACAATAAGTTCTGAAAATACTTTGTCTTTGTTTTCTCTTGAAGATGTCACAACTTCAGCAAGCTCATCAACTGAGTCTGTAAAAGTCTTAAATAATGCCCCAGCATCTTTACCAGCCATTTCTTGAAGCCCAAAAGATAAAGTATTTCCAGAACTTGTTGTGATTTGAAAATTCTGGTAGTGACGATGGTACTTAGTGGTGCCATCCCCATGGAGGCAGTTACCACCACCACCACCACCAGTTCGCATGGCTTCTTGCACCTGTATTTTTCCAAGGTATCTTGCCTCAACAAGTAAACGTGACTTCACAGCATGACTTGGAAGTCTTTCAACTTCCTTACCAGCCAATTTTCGAAGAACAAGACGAATTATATCGTTTACTTTGTTAATACTAACATTCATGGTCAGTAACTCCATAATAACTTCACGAATTTCATCACAATATTTTCCATTTTGGAAAGTGACAATCTCCCTATCTTTTAAAAGTGAAATTAATTCATGAAGTTCTTTATTTTCATGATTTAATTTTGATATTTGTTCCTGGAGTTCAGCAATTTCTGCAAGATGCTCATTTTCTAAATAGTTTTGGGAATTCTTCAGTGAAATATTTGTAACCGTTCTATTTAAGTTGGCAGCTCGATATTGTAGTTTTCGTACTTGTTCTTTGAGGCTTTTAGTTTGGCAGTTTTTTCAGCCAACTCTTTCAATGCACTGTCAAGCCGTGTCTGCAATAACAAGTTACTTTCCTCAAGTTTATTGCAGTCTGCATCTTGGTCCTCGATTTTTTCTTTCTTGCGTTTAAGTTTTCATTACCAGCAATCCGAGACATTTTACTCCCGCGGTCCGCGAGGTCAGTAGTTTCTTCAGGTTCTACTGTTCATGC
>JAOEHV020415848.1:0-10544 GCA_025447995.2 Isaurus tuberculatus | reverse complement strand
CAGTGAATAAGATTTCAATCCATAGAGCTTGGAAGGCTAAGTTGGATGTTTTTTCTAGGATTTTGTAATCGAGAGATTCATCAATAAACAATCCAACACCCCCGGCCGACAAGGGTGTTGGAACATATTCAAAATTATAACCTTGTATCTTAGGAATATTTACGTCTGAATTCGAGTCGGTAATTTTTGTTTCAGATATCCCAATTACATCGAAATGAAAGTCAAGTTTTGCCAAGAGATGAGATTCAAGATATTCCAAATTTGATCTAATACTTCTAATGTTGTTATGAAAGGCAGAAAAGCTATGTTCTAAGCTATTTTTAGTTAAACTATTTTTCATTTGTTCAAAACTATATGGCGAATAATATTTACTTCGTATGCACGAGAAACTGTCATTGATATCAAAATTTGTATTAGCATTTAGACTGAATAATTCTAATTCATAAAGGCTTGGTAGATTTTCGAGATTTCGTTTTGATTTCTTTACACCCAAAATACTATTATTGAACCGACCATGAAAAGAAGTGATATCTCCCCGGTAGTTGAAATATGGGTAGTTCGCGTAAGGTGCACTTCATTTCCCTTTCGTGTTGTTTGTTTCTATTTGACATTTTTTAAAAAAAATATATTAATTATTTTAATAAATACTTAGTTTAGACATGAGTTTATCTTGGGGCGGCCTCCTTTTCAATCAGGTTAGTAAGTTCTTGAAGAGTTGTCAGACGGATTATACGAGAGTTCTCAGTTCTCCGCAGACAAATTTGGTTATTTCTAGCCCAACAGAACTTGAATCCTTGGCTTGCTTGAAACTTTTTTGCTTCAGTTAAAAGGGTTTGAGTGCAAGGTGCCAAATGGTCAAAAACACGAACTCGGAAGGACGACGGAAAGGCCATTTCAATGCCAAGCTGATCAGGTTTTACATTTAATAATTGCTTTCGAGCTGCCATAACCTTTTCCTTGGCAAGACGGCGGACAAATTTACATACAATTGCATTCGATGTGCAATGTCGATGTCTTGTAGCGATACATCATTTACGCCCATAACCGAAAAAAGCTCCATGCAAAGGTCTGCTGTTGATTCAGCAGATTCTTTTTCTTCGATTTGCGGCACACCTAGGATCTTGATATTGTATTTGTAGCTGTATACTTCGGCCGCATCAATAGCCTTCGTGATTTCATCACATTTATTACTGATTATTTCCAATCTCGTTTTTAAAACTTGGATGTCTTGCGTGGCTTGTTGGCGAAACTTTTCAAAGTTGTCGTACTGATTGCTGATGTAATCGATAGTTTAAGATCTTTCATCATAAAGGTATAGTTGACCACTACTTTGATCTTTATGTTCTTCAATTGCTTTAGATTTCGACGGTTTTTGATTCTTGATATTCTCGTCGAACTTGGGCATTTGTTTCTTTAAGTCTTGAATCTCTTCTCTTAAGAGTCTATTTTCTTCTCTTAGTTACTTGGTAGCCATATTTCATGCGTTAAAGTAAAAAATTAAAGAGCACTAAAATCCATGACCCTCAGCTCAAGGGTCTCTCGGTGCACTCTGAAAGAAGAAAAAAAGATTACATTAAAATCACACAATAAAGATTACAGCATAGGTCATTTTCTAACTTAGTGTGCTAAAAGCTTGGGAACAATCTGAGAGAGGACAAAAGGGAATGATTATGTAAGCAGAATTGAAACTAGGTAATATAGCCATACCAATGATTCTCAAAGGCTTCACCCAATTCACTGAGAGTTAAGTCATACAGCAGTTTTCCCTGTTGAGAAATGTAAGGAGGAATTCTCAATTTTGCTTCAATAATGGTATCCGATTCGCAATATAATAAAAAAAGTTTTGACTGAGGAAATAACCTTTCCCGAACTTGGATGGTACTGCTTGACCCCATCTGGATAGAGGGCGAAAATGCATTGTAGCAGCTCTTGTGGGTAGACCAGAGAACGTCCTGGCCTATACCATTTTCGATCTGCACATACAAAAATGAGAGATTCGATAAGCAACATCGAGTAAAAGACTTTGCTAAAGAAAGTGACAAAGTAGTTAGAAATATGAAAATAAATACAAATGGTTTCACTGAGAGATTACTATTTACTTTTGTTGGAAGTAGAAAGAATTTCGAGCAAATCAACAATGAAAATAAATTGCATGTTTATGTTTTACGATCACTGCTAACTAAATTTCCAAAACTGCGAGTATGAGGATCACAAGCGAAAGCGACTCTTCACCTAAACTCCTTATTCGGGAAAAGATTTGACAGCAACAGCAAGGAGAAGTTTCTTGCCGCTAATTTCTGGAACAGCAAGTTATAAATTGCCTTCCAAATATCGGCATGTGTAGGATCGCTGCCTGTGAGCCCTCGTTGCCTCTCTATCGCTTCGGTCAAAAGACTCAATAATTTATCGGGAGGGTTTCAACTGAAATTACAAGAAAAGACATCAGAAACGTAATGCTTTAAAACAATTTTTTTTTAAATTTCAGAACACTTTGATAAGAAATAAATCTAAATTTTTCGCACTTATCCTGTTTTTTCAAACACCGCCTGGATAAAAGCCTTTACAGCAACTTTGGCTTTACCTAAACACGAAAGTTCAATAAATTATTAATCGGCGATAAATAAGAGATAAAATTGAAGATCAAAAAGGAAAAGAAAGTCATTAGGGCCGCACTCACTTTCCATTTTTGAAGCCAACCACGAGGTCAAGGCGGTGTGATTTTGCACTTGACGAGACGTGACTTTCCACGCGCACTGGGTGGGATTCACGTGAAAGAGCCCATGCGCTAAATAATAACTACTGGACTTCGGGACTTCAAGAATGAAGGCTCATTTATGGCGGCAAATATTGCGTGCCTGGTTGCAGATTTTTTACAGCAATTCTTGTGATGAAATATCACACTATTTATAAAACTTTAAACAAAGGCTGCTTATAGGCAAATTGAGATATGCAAATTTCAGCAGCAGTTTTATTTTTATCCTCGACTCATTTGAACGACCTTAAGTCTTTCACTTCTTTGGCCTTACTAATACAGAAACTGCTTGTTACACCAGAACTTTCTTTTGGGTAGTCTCGATTCCAGAGTTTCATTATTTCCCTTGCATTGTATTCCTTGAGGTGTTCGTCAGTGTTAGTTTGTAATCTGGCAGTTAAGTGAGAGAATGCATTGTCCTTCAAAGAATACTCTAAGTCAGAAAAGTCAGTTATCCCCATCAAGCCTACCTCTCTTAGCTTCTCATTTTAAATTTAAAAATCAAGCTAATCAAATTCAGTTCATAGTCATGTAGACTTTGAAATTCCACGCCTTGCCTCTGCACAACATTTTCTAATAGTCTCTGCTATTCTTGATGCACTCTCTAGTTTGCCGTGTTTTATAATCTGGGGGTCAGTGCAATACCCTGTAACATAAACAGTAAAAACCAGTTAATGTTATACCACATTAAAAACTTTGTGTACATTAATATATATTGTATGCACTGAATTTCAGTTGTTGGTGTGTTAAGTAATACATTGTCAAATGCTAGTGCATTCTCATTGATTGGTTGAATTCTTGGTAACTTTGTTTTTAAGCCATCCCAGTGTTCAAAGAGCATAAAATGAACATTAATTGAATTGCTCAAAAACAATTTTCCCATTGGTTCAACCAATTGATGAGAACAAACCAACACTACATATCTTGAAAGTTCCTTGATCAACACACCAGACTGAATGTATCTGCAACAACTGAAAATCAGCGTGAAGTAATGGTAACTGAAAAAAGCAGTACAATAAAAGCAGCTAGATCACACTAGCTAACTCATCATTACTGGTCAGAGAACCAAACACCCAAACTACATAAGCACATGTGATTCCACCCAAGAAATTGCAGCTTGATTTTAAAATATTAAATTTAAATATCTTTTTGAGTTGGAAACTATTTTCTTTACAAAAATTACAAGTTTAATGAATGATTAACTTCCAAACAAAGTACAAGCTGTTAAAGAAATCAAATAGACAGCAAAAGTAATATTACATATCAGTTGGCCTGAAATAAGAAGAGTATAGTATGCTATAATGCAAATAACTTTAACATATTAGAAACAAGTTTTTTTTATAGCTATATAATAAACTTATAGGAAAACAATGAATTGACTTTGCAAAGTATGGATACTTTTTCAATTACTTGGTGTTGGTGTGGTCAGTGAACGGGATATATAGAAATGGTACAACAAAGACAACAAGTAGCAGTTTCTAACAAAATACAAAACTTATTTTATATATATACAAAAGTATACAATGTGCCCTCCCGGTTACCACCATAATGGCTTTATATATATATATAAACAACAGTAATATTTACCAATTATTGCTTCTGTGACGGTCTTGTTGAGGGCTGGCCTCCCTTTTTTTCCTCCACCAGCATAATTTGATTGTTTTAGTGTTTCCAAATCAAAAAAACACTCTGTCTCCGATAGGTTTCCGTTTCGTTTAAGTTGTAGCAGCTTCTCAGTAGCTTTTTCTGAACCCCCCCCCCCCGACGCAACCTACAACAACAAGGAATACGTGCTGTTTTCAAGTCAGATACCATGCTAAGATCTGGACTGGTCAGACGTAAAGATCCCGCTGACCCAAACAGACAGGACGGTGTAGTTTACAAGATACCATGCGAATGCGGAAAAGTCTACATTGGGGAAATGGGACGACCCATGCAAGAGAGGATTAAAGAATATGACAGAGACATACGTTTCGCGCGAACCCAGAATTCCGCTGTCTCAGAACACGCTAACGAAATTGGACACAAGCCGCTTTGGAAAGAAGTGAATGAAGTTTATTGACAGAGACAACCACTGGTACACAAGGAAAGTGAAAGAAGCAATTCACATTAAACTCAACCCTCACAACATCAACAGAGATAACGGAACCGAAATACGTGAATCGTGGATGCCGACAATCAGAAAACATCTAAACCACCGATGCGCGACAAGCAAGCGGACGCCCGAGGAAAACATGAAAAACGGAAACAATAGCCGGATCGAAATGCGCCAATTACAGCAGACCACCGCAATATATAATGCTGTACCAGAACCAGTCAACCCATCGCCTGAAGAAGACTAGCAGTAAGCAGTCGAAACGTCGCGACCTACATCAAAAGTGACTTGTCGTGAGACAAAAGAACAAAACTTAGATTATTAAATTAGGAATTGTTTGAAAATGTGAAGAAACAAAATATAGTCTATTTACAAATGTACTATATTCAAATTTTTTCTTTTAATCGTTACATTATGCTCTACTGCACGGTTTGAGCCAGTGAAATTATATAGTTTGCACTAGCTTCTTAAACAGTTTGATAAATTTAAGTTTTACACTGTTGAAGAAAGAACTAAAAAACAAGTCCTTCATCAAAATGAAGACACTATAAAAACACTGATGCAGCGTCCAATTTAATTATACTTATCAAAATTGAGCAATATTATGTAATTATAAAATTACCCAAACTTTGCAGCCTTTTGTGGAGTCATCAAACCAGGATTTCCCTTTGTGGTACTGCAAACCCCTTGACGATTTCCATGAAAAAATAATATAATGGTTTATTACTAATTGAAGATACTTGGACCAAAAAATTTTATGAACAAATTGACTCTAAGGTTGTTAAACCTTTGGCCCTATGAAAGTAATACATATGGACCGGACAAAAAAAAAAATTATTAAAGCAAATATTTTACCTCACTACAACAAGATTTAATTATTTACAGTAATTACCAGAAAGTTCTGAGGTTCTCTGTTTTGTATCTTGCAGCTCCTGTCTCACTTCTGCAAGGGTTGTCTGAAGGGTTTTAATCTTTTCTTGCAATATCAAGCAATGACCACACTCGCTGTCATGTGACAAATCTTGATCGTTAGGATGAAAATAATTATCTTGCAAGTTAATAATCTGAGGCTCTTCACTTCTTTTCCCCTTCATCAGATTCCTTATCAATAGCATTTACAATGGTGCTCTTGAAATAGGCTGCATTTTGTTTTGCTTGTTCCAGTTCTGCTGCTCTTTTCTGGTTTGTTTCTTCTCTTCTACGCTTGGCTTCCAACTTCGTTTTTTCTTTTGCTTCCCTATCTTCCTCTGGCTTTCTCTTTGCTGCTTTCTTTTTTGCTTCTGCTGCCTTTTCTTTGTTGGTAGTGGTTGCTGTTATTTTTTTTTTGCTTTCCATTTGTCATGCTTGTTCTCTGAAAACCCCAAAATTACCACAGTGTTCTTGAATATTTTGGGAATTTTAGCCACAAATGTTCTTAAATATATCAGTCACAACATAGTGGGATGTAAATACCCACTCCAGGAGGAGAATCAGATTTAAGGAATTTTCAGAGTTAAATGAGTAGCACGAACCCCGGCTTTAGTTTTAAGGAAATCAGTTCGGATATTTAAACTTTGTCCACACTTTGTTTTTTAAAAATGGCACCCCCCTGCCCTAAAAAATTGAGTAAAATTATACTGTTTCCATGTTTTCTGCTTCTTTTAAATTATCTCTTAACAATTCCTACAGCTTTTTTATTGATCTGAATCAAGTTTTGATGCCCATTTTTTTTAGCTCTGCTTTAAGCTCTTCCAAGGACCTGCTTTCAATGACTAGACTCTGGTCCATATGCTCCTGAGGCCCCTGGGGCACCTCAAGGTGAAGTCTCCTCCGTGTTGCTGTTTCCTCTCTGTTATTTTCCCATTATTCATATGCCCTCTTTTTGTACTGCCTTGGTGTTCTTTCATAACCAGCCAAGTTCCATCCTCTTTCCAACAAGTAGAACATCGTTTGCCGCATCCCATTTATTGGACCGTTGCAAGTGAATTCAGCGGCAGTCATCATTTAATTTCTCTACACCTTTTGATCAGAAGTTACAGTATATTTGGTCAAATGCAAAAGAATAACATAATTTTTATATAATATTTTTTTGTACCTGTGTCTTACCTTGACCAGTGAACTTCTTCATACCCTAATGTTCGGTCATGAATCTAGGTACATGATAGACCATGCCGTGCATATACGGAGTAACCATTGCCTTTTCGTACCTTACACATCTTCCACCAAGTGACTGGAATGTTACCCACATACGTGCCATGTTTTTTAAATGAAATACAGTACATTAAATTTTGAGAAGCAGTGAAAAACCGAATGTTACAAAGTAACAAAAAAAAATTACATAAACTAAGTTATATGTGAAGAAATTAATTGTAAACCAAAAACCATGATTGTGTTTGTTGCCTATGAAAAAAGTACTGCTGCTGAAAATTCAGTTGCAAAAAGAAACCTTATATTTGGGTAGGTGTGATTTTATTTATCATGTTACTTAGAAGTAGCAGTTTAAGTTTAAATAGGAGTGTAGAAGATATGACTTACCTTTTGAAAGTAATCCAGAACTTGTTGAGCAGTTGGATTTTTAGCACCCACCAATGCATACAGTTCCCCAAAATCCTATAACAGGGAAATATTTTTGTGCACTTCAATATGTTTGTAGATAAAAAAAAATCAAAGAAAAAACATTGGTGGTTCGAATAAAAATTGACCCATCCCCCAAGTCATTTTCCCCAAGTCTCATCTAATACCATAACAGTTTATTGGCAGTCTTTTGTACACTATAATGGTAAAAAACAGACTATGTAATTTGAATAATTACTGTATTATTAACGGATGAGCACCAGCCATTAAATTGGAAATAGTTAAAACTATTAGAGCCAAATGGCTAGGTCAGGTGTAGTTTAGTTGGAAATATATATTTAATACTATGAAAAAAGCAAATAATAAACTGAAAATCTCTCTATTACAACTAATAACTTTATAGCAGAATGATATAGCATACCTTCCATAACTGAGTAACAATCTCAGATGTTTCTGGCTCTAGTACTTCTTTAAGTTTTGGTGGCAAGGTTTGCAGCAGTAGCTTTTTGTCCGAACCCATTAGACTTGTAAAGTCGTACAACCCACTACCCTTACCATCTGCATCTTGCTTTTCCTATACACTAAATGAAACTCCACAGCTTACAATGGCTTTAACCAGGGCATTTAAATGTGTGGAACTTCTTTTGCTTGGTGGTTTATTGCGGTTATCTTTCTTATCCCACTCCAGAACTTCCAACACAAGGTTTTTTGTGAGCTTATAATTTATGTTAGTGCAGATAATTGTATTTTTGATAGAATTAAGAGAAACTGAATTGAAAATTCTAGGTGATCAGTTTCATTATTTTATGATTTTCATTTTTATGACTAGCTGTCATTACATTACAAAAGGAAATAACCAAAATATGTTTGCCAATAGTGTTGATTTCATAAATGAAAAGCAATGTTTCATAAATCACACCTACATTTACATGCATGAAGAAAATTTGAAAGGATCATTACCAAATATAAACTTTTAAGAATGAAATTATATTAGTAAATTATCAGCTTACAAAAGGAAATAAAACATGTAATTTTACATAAAAAAATTCAAACCTGTAATTCTTAGCATCAAATGCAATTCATCAAGGACAACAATGCCGAGTGGTACGTTTAATAGTTGCTGGTGTTCACATGAACGCTTCCCCCTTTTTGCACATTCCTTGACTTTGTCTAAGGTTCTGGTAATATTCTCACCCCAGTAAAAGTCCTGTGACTTGGTCATATCAAATCTAAACAAAAACAACATACAAAACAAAAAATTACAGGGTGTTTATAACACTGATGTTAAAGAATTACTTTTTAAGCCAAAAAGAAATTTGTTAATTAATATTCATATTATGTAAATGAGAAAGTTATTTATGAACCAGATGTCATTTATAAATTTGCATAGTACTGTAATTTACATTTGACTTTAAAGAACCAATAAAACATATATCCGAGAGTTTAAACAGATTTTTCAGACATCTGTATTGAAAATGTTTGGATAAGCTAAGCTACTACTGTCACAATAATTATCTCTTCTGTAGTTCTTAGGGAAAATAATCACCTAGGTCAAATAGAACTTAAATTTCTGATTTACCAGTAAATAAAAGATAAAGTTTATTCTTACTTATATCTTTATTATTATTCTTATCATTATTCTTATCATTGTTATTAAATAAATATTTTCCTTAATCAACCCATAAGTTCCAAATGCTTTGAGCTTTTTAGTTGTGGAATCAGTATCTGTGCCAAAGCTGAAAGTATATACACAACATTTATCTGAACTACTTGTTGTTAAGCCTAGAACTTCAATCTCGGACAAAATAGTTGAAACACTTAATTATAAATTAAGCCCGCCCCCCTCCCGCCCCCATACCATGTTGTTTGCTTGTCGATGCTGTTTAGACCAACATTGTAATGGGGGAAGGGGGAGGGGGAGACACACTTTGACACCAACTATTCCAACTACTTTTGTCCAAGATTGTCTGCAAGCTTTTATGGGGCCCACAATGCTAGTTTTCAGCGGTTGTCATATACTTTGGCGCGTCGCAAAACAAAACAAAACCAAACGTGACGTGCGGAACTTACTCTTTAGCGCGTGCAACTCCAACGTCGCGTTGTGTTTGCTAAATCTATCTATTTTTGAATTTATTCCTTTCAATTTTGAACGTTATGGATTCTAATAGTCAGTTAAATTCAAGACAATAGCGCTTAATATATCTTATAACTTACAGCCAGGCAGATCAATTAACTGCTCTGCGCATGCATAATTAATCAAGGTCACGATGGACTATTTCAACGGTCGACCACAAGTATATCACAGACTCGAAGTTAAAACGTTTATGATTAAACAAGAACTGCTTATCAGAAATACAACATCTTGTCTTAGTAAAGGTAGTTGATATTTGGGGTTATATTGATACATAATTTTTCATTGTTTCCTTATTTAATGCTAGAGTTAGAAAAGAAATTCAACGGTCGACCATATTTCAACTGAAAGAAACACTACAATTGTTTCGTTCAAGTTTTGGGGGTCGACCGTTGGCGTAATACATAGAAGATTAAATGAGCCATGTTAACGGAATGTATTATAAGTAAGAACTGATTGTAAGTATAAAAAATGTCTTTATTAACATTTATATTTACATTTAGCAGTTATTTCGATATGTTTTGTTTCAAGTTTTGGGGGTCGACCGTTATGGCCATCCCTATTTCGTAATACACGTGTAAGTCATGTGACCAGAATGCATTATAAGTAACAACAGATTCTAAATAACAAAACGTCTTTATGATCATTTTATATTTACATAAGGTAGTTATTTTTGAGACTTCGCTCTTCAGTATTTTATTCTACAACCACGCGTGGTTTTCATCTGTCTTCTCACTGGACATCAAGATTTATGGATCAAAACAAAACAAATTCAACACAAAAACAATACTTCAGTTTAATTAATCATCATAATCAGTTACACTGCAAGTTCATTTTTTTTCGTTGACAAAAATTTTTACATCACAATTCGTGAACGAAGAAGCATTCAAAAATGAAAAACCTTCTAACCTTCTTTCTTCGTAACTGTTACATTTAAATTTTTCTTCCTTATTTTCTGTCTTCGTTTCTGCTCCTAATAAAGCTGATACATGAGAAACTTTCTTCTCACTTGT
>JAOEHV020415742.1:0-10545 GCA_025447995.2 Isaurus tuberculatus | reverse complement strand
GATCAATTCCAAGTTTCTCATTACCAGTTGTACTATTTTGTTTGAGTTATGTAAGGAGAAGTCAGACGTTGATAAATATTGCCTGGGGCTGAAAGGGTTAAAAACAAAAAGTTAAAATAAAGCTCTTTCGGGAACCCAACAAACCCTGAGAGTGAAGAGTTTGTCTCACCTTCTACCTCCTCGACCAACAGGTTGTGGTTTGTCAGTAAAACCTCTTACATCCCCGGGAGCCTTGAACTGTGCACTAGTTGGGGATGATTCTGTTGGAAAATGATACTATCATGATTACAACATAAACAACAAGAGCAATAACACTTTTACAGTGTTGCGCGCGGTACCGCAAACACCCAGACATATTTTTGACATATTTTTGACGAGTTTGATGCTTGATAATTTTTAAGGAAGCGAGAAAATCAAAGTAACAAATGCAATTTTTTATTTAAAATTTATTGTTTGTTCGTTTCTGAAATAAATGGTTCATTGTGTAGGGAATTACACCCACACTGCTTCCAATGCAACTATCTTAGAAAAACTTCAGCACAAGAGTGATGTCACACAAACAAAATGGTGCTACATTTTCAAATAGCAAAAAGGCCATAGAAAACAATCTGAAACTGGAACAAATGAGCTCGAATCCATACATAGAGCATCAAGGAAGATTCTGGGCAAGTCAAAGTATTTTTTGATACAAAATGTTCATAACAATTGGGGCTCCCTTTGAGTCAATAAACTGACCTGTTTGGTAGCTTTTTGGAGAAGGGCTAATGGTTTCTTCTGCATGAAAAAGTTCAATCTTTTTAGGAGGTCTAACCACATCTGATATTATATCAGGATTCCATTCATTGCTTCCTCTACCATCTGCAGCAAGAGAATCAAAGGGTTACTGCTCAGCTGTTCAATATTACTCCTGTCTTACACCCTCTACACTCATTGCCAGTTAAGGAGAGAAAAAATTATACGATTCTTTTTAAGCTACCCACTCGCCCCTTGTAACAGAATCCGGAATCCAGAACCCACCAAAATTTGATTGTTGGAATCTGGAATTGCATAATTTAAACTTAATTCAATCAAACATGTCATGTCAAAGTTAACTGATCGATGGACATCGATGTCAATGTCAATCGATAATCACAAACTTTCGAGCCATTGAGTGATCATTGTATTTCATTTTTGCTTGCAAATTTATCAAGCTGTCCTGATTGATTTCTTCAAGATTAAACTTTTTTAAAAATATGTAATTATTAAATTCTTTTTATTGTGGCCTCCATGGGACACCATAAAGGTAGTGTAAAACCCAAAGTTAACAGAAACTGAACAGACAAAAAAAAAAGAGTTAAACATTATTTTACTGCACAAATAAAGTTGTTACCATAAGAATCAAATCTTGGATCTTCGTCAATATCATCATAGATTTTTTTCTTAACATCTGTTTCTGCCTTTCCATATCTGGGAAGAGTGGCATATGGAGGGACTTGGTTGCTGTCATTTGAGGATGGCTTGAAAACAGCTCGCGATACAACTTTACCAGACATAGCTGAATCATCTTGAGATGCTGATCGAGACAAAATGCTGGGACTTGCTCGAACTGGTTGTGGACTTGATGGTGTTTTTCTGGTTATAAAACAAAAGCAATGCAAATTATTCATTTTGAAGGATACAGTATCAACAAGCTACAGTACCTCTGAGCAGCTTTAGTTTAGGAACACTACATAGGGGGGGGGTGAATAGGGGTACTTGTATCTGCCAATCCATGTTAGTTTCAGTGGTAAATCCGTCAATCCATGATTATTTTCACTGCAATCCAGATTCGCAGACCAATAGTAAAACAATGAAAACTGCTGACGAAAGTGATCTTGAAAATCACAACCAAAAATTTGTCGCTGCAGCACAATGATGTTTATTTCTTCAAAGGATTGGGACCCAACCAGGATGATTGAGCCAGCTGGCAGATTAATTTTCACTCGACACTGTCCACACAAGCTTCAGAATCGGAAATCTGACCAGCGAAGTGGTTATAGTCCCAAATCCTTTGCTTACATAGTAATTAATCTGCTGTCTGCCATATTTTCCACATCGGTCAATCCGCAAAATTAGGAAGCAAAATCTGTGACTTGTGACATTTTTGGGCAAAATCTGTACAGTAGATCTGCAACTTATTCACCACTCCCCTACAACACGCTATTCTTGTAACCATGGTGGACATAAGGTTGTGACCAAAAGGCATTAGAAAATACCAATTCTTAAGGCTTAGATATCATGTTGGCTGTAACAGTTATTATTAATGCCTCTGACCACTATAGCTTGTGTGACTAAGCACTCATTTTGGCATGTTGAAATCATTTTGACCACTGGGGAATTTAATCAAGCAACCTTAGAAAAGAAAGCCCTTCAACTGTTACTGCCATTGAGATCTGCACTTTTTTGCCCAAATGTGATCAATCTACCCATTTCTCTCTCTCTCTTAAACCCTTGAACCCCCAGTGAGGCACTGGGCCATACCATTTTAGTAACAGTAAAAACATTAGCTGACAAGATTATGCAACCTTAAACTATATTTATGGCAACCTGCCAAGGGTATCCAAATTATCACAATGCCGAGTCCAATTTTTGCAACATTGCAAAAGAACTGAAAGGGAATTAATCTCTTCAGATCGCCTCTGGAAGCCATCTGCCCAAAACTGGTCAAATTGCCTAACATAATAAATTATATATCCAGTTGTCATTGCAAGGGATACAGGCCTCTCAGGGTACAAGAGCTTTCTGTGGCTACAGCTGAACATAGTGTCTGGATACAGGCTGAGGCCACAGAATGATAATCATAATATGATGAATTAATTTTTTTTCAAAAAAATAAAATACTGCAGTGAATGATAAGTAGAACATATCATTTAATCAATTCTAGGTTGAAATGTTTGATCATCATGACTGCAAGTAAGATCAATACTTTAAGCATCAGCCATTTGTCAGAGAGACTGTAAATGGCTAGAAAACTATTGTTTGTATATGGAAATATATTAAACACAGATCAAAATAAAGAGAAGCAGACAGTGAGAGAAATTAAGACCATGCAGATGGTAAAACTTAGACAATTTTAAACTGATTAATCATGTGCAGAAAAATTTAAACCTTGACAGCTAAAAATCCTTTTTGGGTACTTTCTTTGTTTATTTGTTTGTTTGTTTGTTTTAATTCTTTTTATTGAGTCATTAAGTTATGATCAGTGTAAACTTCTGGATGCCCAGATATATAAGCTGTGGTTGGGCAGCAAGCTGTAAACAACATCAGCAATGACTAAAATCAAAAAAATTATTATTATATATAATTATTACTACTTGCTCACCATAGAGTCTCCAGTAGCTCAGTGGTTAGAGCATCTGACTAGAACACGAAGGGCCGTGGGTTCAAATCCCATCTGGGGCTCGGATTTTTTCCGAGTTTCTCCTTGTTTTTAATATCATATCATTATTGTTTCATCTTCAATAAACTATAAGTTATAACAGCTTCTATTACCAATAAAGTACAATCACTGCACCTCATGCTAACTAATGTATGGGACATTAACACCTAAAACTAAATATCCCTACAACAAAGAACAAGAGAATGACAAAATAACTGAAATTACTCAAGCATAACCACAACCCCATCAAGTATTTCTAGCACTTTGGTATAATTAACCTGCAAAACTTTAAAATATGCTTGAACTTGAAGTTCAAAGCTAAAATAATTTATATTTAATATTTTTCAAAAACTGTATGAAAAATATAATATTTTTCATACCTGGTTACAGTATAAAAATATTTCACAGCAATTTTGCATGTGTTTAATTTCCATTTTCACAGCACAAAACAATTCATAGGTAAAGCACTTAGTGAGTGAGTTGTTTTTCCAAATTTTGACAAAATATCACATAATATTAATTATTGCATTCCAATTTGACTGTCATTTTTAAAATTTTTGTGTTTTTATGAATTTTGTTACAAAACTTTGAACTCCAAGGGTCTCAAGACAGCAGTAAATACTGCAATTTAACAGACACTTTAGAAGTTATTGGTCCCATGACAACAATTAAATATGACCTTAGCTTAGCACACCTTCTAAAGGTCATTAGGAAAGCAATAATTAAAAGCCAGTTAAAAAATAATTAGTGACATCTGAATTGACTACGCATGACTAAGCACTATGTTAAATGAGCATACTTTGTTAATTATAATCTTAGAACTATAAACATTTATTTAGTTAAAAATATTGCAAAACAATAAACAAAAAAATAATAGCACCCATGAAAATATTTCATCAAAACCAACATAATTCATTAAAGAATCAAAATGATTAATTCCAGGGTAGAAAATTCATGTTAAAAACAACAAACAAAAACAACAATGTCCTCTTCCCAGCATGTTGGGTCAGCATTTGGTTTCATGATGTCTGTTTTTCATATGCAACCATCCATAGCATTTCATCACTAGCTAATTGATAGTACCCTTTTCTCATGTACTGTATTTCCGAGTATAAGTCGACATTCTTAGACTAAAAATTGAGATGAAAAAATACACCTATAGACTTTACTCTATACAATTTTCAAAACAGTATAGCTAAAGTAGGGTTTCTTTTCAAATATGCTTTACTATCATTTAATTTCAGTTTATTTTCTCTGTTTTTTAATTCAATAGTGCTCAAAATATTAAATCTAATCAAACTTTCTACACTTGATTTTCTATTCAATACTTCAACTAGACTTAAGTCAGTTCTACTGGAAACTTAAGAGATACAATCAGAAACTTTCAAAATTTCAGATTATATTGTTTATTGCCACCATAGTGTGAATTGTATATATGTCATAGCGACAATAGATGTGGCAACAAGCTCTGAACCCAGCAAATGTTTTCGGTTTTTAAAGACTGAGGAAACAGAATCAATGCAGTTAAAACCAATGTTTATTTGAACCAGAAATTAAGAATTATAAAACTCAAGTAAGAAGAGACCTTGTTTTGTAAAATTCCGTGTGGATTGGCTGTTAAATGATGGGAAGTAACGTGGCCAGTGCGGCCCTGGTTACCCTAAAACATATTTTAAATGTTTCTTATTTTAAACTTCAATGAAACTTAACACATCTATACAACAATAACCACTATTTTGATGCCCTCTTTGTAGCATGCTTGGGTCACTTTGGTTTCCTGATGGCTGCTTTTCATACACTGTACATGCAACCATCCAAAGCATCATAATCGATAATGATTATAATTAACTAAATCCTTCCTTCTTATATCTTCCTCCTTGCACCAAATCAACTCCAGTGTAAATGTTAGTTATAAACAAGTCTGGTTAACAAGAATTTTAAACAAAAAGATTAAAGACATGATAAGGTCTGAGTAGAATGAGAAAAGATTTTGGCCCAAATATTGTTTGGAATTGGGCAACTAGACAGTAGATAAAATATTTTTAAGTTGATCATTTAAGTTTGTTTTGAGTAAATTATGGTCAGATACTGAGTTAATTTTGAATTGTTAAAATCAATGTTCAAAAAACTTGGACTTCTAAGAGTGACATGTTATTCAGTGATACAGGAAGAAACTCTTGAACACAAAACCAAAAATCCTTTTGAAATCCAGCCATGAGAATGAGCAACTTATTTTTATTCAACACAGATTTTGCCTTGAGCAGAATCTGCACTTATTTCAAAATAAAAAACAAAATTACACTGATGACAGAAATACAACACAGCTTGTATTTTTAACAGTCATTTTGATCTCATGCAATAGTTCTGTGATGCTCTAGGCAAGTGCAAGCAAATACACCAAACCTGATACACAAATTAAACTTTCATAGAAACATTTCTTATCACTCTGGTGCACAAAATAACTCATGTCTTATGTAGTACTAAATGACAGGGCATAAATTTGTTAATCTTAAAATACATATCTTTATTTCTCAAACAGTACTGCATACTCTAGGGCAAAGATTAAAAAACTGTCTTCATAGTTCAACCACAAATGTTCACTTGTTATTATACTTAGAAAGAAAAGATTACTTACGGACTGAAAGAAAATGTTGCTTTAGATACAACTTTCTCGCTACTTGTCATGGTCAGTGGGTCAGTCACAAACGGCTAATTCACTAATCACATTTGAATTTAAGTTGAATTCAGCAACAGGGAGGCAAAATTCACTCTCCTTCACTAAGATAACACCCAATGTAACTAAATCCCCTCAGGGTCAGCAAGCTATCTTAGATTAATAACAAAATCAAACTAGATATTTGATAAACACATGCCTTATTTGGGTGCAGTATGGTTTGGCATGATAAAAAGGTTGAGGATTTGATTATTTATAAAACTGTTGTAATAATTTTGAAGTCCTGAACTACAAAAAAGGAAAAGAATCAGATGATCTAAATTTAATCATATTAATTTTGTTTTTGATTTAAAAAAATTATTGCATACAGTTCCTGCGAAAAGAAAAATAATATGTTTACTGATAAAAGTCTGTGCTAAAACAGTTTAATTTATAAGTTGGCTTTCTTGTAAATAAATAGGCTAAAAATTAAAACAAAAAACAGATAAAATAAAAATTATTAAAATTATAAAAAATAAGTGTGCATATGTATAGTTTATAAGAGAATATTTTTGAAAAAATTAACATAATTTCTAGTTGGTTTTAATTATAATTTTTACTAAAAAAATTAGCACTGAAGATACAATAATTTTTTATGACATAAAATCAATTATATGATTCATGATGCTTAGAGTCAGACAATCTGTTAAATCTACAAGATAGTCTTAATATCTTAAATAATTAATCAGGTTATAACAGTTTAATACTATAAAAACTATAAAATCCTTGTACATGTTAATTGCAATATTTTGTAATATAATATATTTGAAAATATGTTTTACAGTAATTCATTCAAATTGCTACCTTTGAATTTAAGTTGAAAATAAAATGAAATAAAACAGATTGATAAACAATATTTCCTTCTTGGTTGAAAAAAATATTCCTGGCAGTTTGGTTTTAATCGACCTGAGCTACAGACTGCATCAACTGAACTTGAATTTCTAGAAATTAAAGTAAATTGTTGTTTCTGAAATTATATAAAGTTTGCAAAAACAAATTTGATAAAAGTGTTCAAACTCTCATCTTTGTATAAATTTATTAAAAACATTGTGTTATTTTCATAACTATTATTAATTCTGATATTTGTTTATTTGACAGGTTGCTATGGTAACTAAAGCTTCAGTATCTTAACATCATATATAATTCAAAGTTCCAAAGTTTCAAAGGCAACTACACATTAAATTTATAAAACTCAATGTGCTGAGTCTCTTAATGCTTCTTATTTTTAAATTTTGAGGGGTTTAATCTGTTAGGGATACTTCCTTTTAAAGGTTTGTACCAAACAAGTGAAAGGAATGGCTTTCAAGAACTGTAAAGGATAAAGTAAAAATACTAAAAGTTTTGGTTTGGAATAAGTTAAAGCTTTAGCTTCTCACAAGCCATAATTAATTTCTGGAGTATTTAGAATGGTCTCTGTAGCCTTGTAAAAAGCCCCCTTTCTACAAGTTTTATAATATCATAATTTTAATTTGATTCAATTGCCAAAGCAAAGTTAGCAGTATATTTCTTAGTTATTTCCTAATTGAAAAAATTAACATTTGTCATTTAAAAATGACAAAAAAGGCAATATTTCATAATTTGGTCAGTTTATCTCACTATGTATTTTTACAGCTGTCTGAGCCAATCCATTTTTCTTAATTATTCAAATATAAAAAAATTAATGACATTATTATCATACTTGTTTCCGACCTATATACGTATACAATTCTGCAGGTGGAAAATGCCAAATCATGATTTGATAGTGTTTAACACTATTAATAATAGTCTTCAAATTAAGCAAAATAAAACTCTTGATTTGTCATTTTTATATTAACTGTAGTTATAGCTGTTCTTTATCAATGACAAGTTATAATTGCTCAACCCATACTGGTACCATAAAAGGATAAGCATCAACCAATCAGATAATCAGTTTCATAAGCAAATACATTAAAAGGTGAAAGGTCACTTCCTTTGGAGAGAGAGATTAATTAAAAAACACTGGTTCAGTGTAGGTTAATCAAAAGCATTGAAGGGAAGGCCATGCAATGTCTATCTGTAAGTCATGAAGTTGCAGTTTCTCTTTTGATTTGTTAAATATTGAGTCAAAACACTCAAATCAAACAGTCATGCAAATTGTAGAGATCTTTAAATCTACAATGCTATTTTAGAATTACTTAAATTTGTCATAAGTTGCTAAAACAGTGAACAGCATGAGTTAGACCCCAAGCTGATACATTTCTCTAGAAAAGCCAAACATCAGCTCCTTGTGCTGTGGCAACGATCATATGATTTTGAACAATTTGATGTCTAAACTACTCCTTGTACCAGTACTTCATGATACAGTCTAAAAACTGTTTTATTAAGTAGCCAAATAATATTTAACTTGTAAACCATACTTTAACATAAATCTAAATAACAACTTCAAAAGAACAATTACTGGATCAATACAAGTTTCAGTACCTGCATGTACATGCATGAGCTATACAACCATGAAAATACATGTTATATATAATATGCAAACTGAAATTTATCCCCTTGGCTTAATCTAATATACACAATAACAGCAAACAAATAAATTGTTAATTTTTACCTTAGCTTATTATATTTGGCTATAATTATTTAGTACATTATATTAAATTAAATTATCTTTTTTTTTACTAAAAGCAAGAGGTTTTTTAAGGACTTCTAATTAAACTATAAGATAGCATAGGCAACACTTTATACATAATTAACAGGCATGTTAAATATTTAATAATTAAAAATATATATCATACTACTAGCTATATGTTATTAACTTGCTATTACTAAAAAATATTTACATTTAATGAATTCTGGTAAAAAATATGTTGACTGTTTAACTCAATTTCTAGATAAGATAATAATTTATAATGTAGGTTCTTAAAACAACAGTTTAATTTAATTGTAATTTTTAAATTATATAACAGCTGTAAAATGAAGACTTACACAAAAAAATCTTTGTTAGGTAATAGAAAGAAAGATAAGAAAAACATATTCTTTTAACAATAAATTTAATAATACAGTACTAACAAATGTGGATATTTTGAGTTGTAACATCTTTGATTAGTTATCACTGACCTAGACAACAACATTGTCAATTCAAATCCACTTTTCTTGATTACATTCAAAGCATCACTGTGAGTCCATCCTTCACAGTTTGAGTGATTTATTGATTTTACTAAATCACCTTCATTTACCCCAGCATTCTCTGCTTTGGTCCCTGGAGTCACCTGTAATATAAATACAAGTCAGGTAGTACATACGTACTAGTATCAAACTTGAAGCCACTAGTATGGGCACTGGGCCACAATGGTAGCGGGCATTACCCCTTTTACCATGAATACAAAGTGAGCCTGATTGTTAGCAGCCATGGACAGCTGTTTCGTGTAGAAGAACGTCAGGGCTTACCCACTAATGGGTTTAAACTGCCTGGGCTAGATCTTATTAGCACAGCTGTTTCAGCCTTTTTGGGCCTCGTCAGCATGGTATAGCTAACAATCAGGCACAGATTCCAACACAAGATACTAAGTAAAAGTGAAGCATTGTGCTTGTAGGATGTGGCATAAATAATAAAATGCACATCAGGTATTATGTAATATATTAAATAATTGACAAAGTAAACTGTAGGTTAGCACTGAGCTTAATTGCTAAAACCTAAATATTTCAACATTATGTTAATCAGATATCACATACTTTACATAAATCTTAACAAAAAAATACTTAATTTGAAATAATTGTAGACAGATTAGTTTCTCAATCTGCAGAGTACTGTTTCATCATTTGATTACTCATACCTGCAGCTCAGAGTAATTAAAACCTTGAAACCTATATACATATAGCTACTCAAAATAAATCAAAATATCTCAACAGAGAGCAACAAACATATAACTCTACAAATCAATGCAATCAAATGCTTAAAACAAAACAAAATGTAATGTAAAATTGTTAACACGAGTGGTAAAATGTATCATAAATTATATTTGTTATTAAATTACTATTATTATATTATTTTTAACTTTCAACTTCAAATTTTAATACTTTGTTTATGTACCAGCTCCAAATCAATACTTTTGACAACAGGTACATAAAATTTTAATTCAAACGAGTCAAAGATTAGTTGAAATATATATATATACAATTTAATTTCTATCTGCATCTTAATGAAATCTTGAAATAGTTTTTAAAATAGCTTTATAAACTTTTTTAAAAGAGTAAAATTATAGAACTAGTGTTATCTCAAAAATGTAAAAAATAATAACTAAATAAAACTTAAGTAAATAGTTTTTAAAAAAGCTATTAAATGCGTCGGCGAGTACATATAAACTATGAAATAATGTTGATAATAAATTATCATCGCTGTAAAGATGAAGAAGCTGACGTTTCGATGCTCTGACGAAGGGCTCACGCTCGAAACGTCAGCTTCTTCATTCTTACGGCG
>JAOEHV020415538.1:0-10545 GCA_025447995.2 Isaurus tuberculatus | reverse complement strand
GAATAGTCCATTCGGCCTACGGCCTCATGGACTATTACTCGTAGTCCATTCGTCCTCGAGGTCTAATTGTTAAATATCCGCACTCCCTATCCACTTTAGTTCGCTATATTATATCTGCCAAGTGTCACGCCTAAGGCGTGATTGTCACGTTTGCGGATCGAAAACTTCGATGTCACGCCTGTGTTGCGAGTCTCGCGCCTGGCAGAAACGTCAGAGCCATTACAGCATCGACTGACACATTTTGAAAAATATATTAATTATTTAAAGAAACTGAAACCAATGAGAGAAAATAAAAGTCCATGTTAATCATCGACTTTCTCCGAATTCTCTTATTTTTAGTAGGGCAAATTACGCTAAAAACCTAACATCTCCGCGGAACGATGCAGAAAAGATCGTAGACCTAGCTGGGAAACATGATCGTTTCAAATTCTCCTGGCCGAAATAATTTAAGTTGACTAATAAGGGGCTAACCCAAATAAAAGGTACCAGACTGCAATACAATTTTATGAATCTCCTGTAGCCAGAGCGGCCGAGGCTTTATTAGGCATCCGAACTCTTGATGAAAAATGGACAAGATACCTGCTCGTATAAGAAAGATATCCCTGTTTTATCCGGTAATTTTATAAATAATATCGTACATTGATATGATTCTTACTAAACAACTACGTCGACATCCATTTCTAAATTCCCATGGTTTTAAAATGGCCAGTTCGAATATTACCAGTCTTTAGACGAGCTATGTATTATTTTATAAATATTCAAAGCATCGATCGATGTACTAGACGGAAGTCTTCGGAACATCTTCGGAAGTGTTCGGACATCTTCGGATATCATCGGAACCCTACGAAAAATCCTGACACTTTCAGGAGAAAAATGTTACGCCTATGAATTAAAAAAATATTGGCAGGTATACTATATGGGGCCCCTAAATGAACCTTAATATCTCGGCATTTTCAGTGGCTGTGACGAAGGACTAACGCTCGAAGTTTCAGATTCCTTTCCCATATTTATGCACCAGTCAATGTAAACCCCGACTCCCCCCACCCCGGGACATAGGTGGGGATTTGCTTTAAGCAGCCTACCAAATCTGACAAATTCCCAACCATCTGGGGCTACGTTTATGTGGCAAATACATAAAATTCCCCCACCCCCTCGGGCATTGAAAAATATTCTTTCCAAAGGTTTCATAAAAGGTGAACGGTTTGCAGTCTTGTTGAATGTTATTTTTTTAATGTAAATCTGAATGTACTACTGCTAAGCTTTTTAAAAATGTGTTCAAAAAGCTTTGAACGAACATTACAATAGATCTGTAACACTACTTCTTATACAGTTATCTATTTTATAAAATATTTAATCTTTAATTTCTTTACACAAGTAAACACATTGTTGAATCCCCTACCAAATGCCCCACCTCATTAGACAAGAATGACAAACTGCATGTACCAATGCCCCACGTACTCGGGACCTAAAATATTGCCATTAAGCTACCAAATCCCCACCCAAGCCCGACATATCCCAGGGTGGGGGGGGGGTCGGGGTTTACTTTGACTGGTGCATTACGGCGTTGGTTAAGCATTTCAACCTGGAGAGAGATCCAAAAGCAATGTAGCCTGCGTAGCAAGCGTTTCACGAAATTTTGGACGCACGGGAAATGGGGATGAGCAAAAAACCATCGCCGTAAAATTTCCCTCATCGTTCCACATGGCACCTCATGGCCCTAGAAGCAGCGGGCCACCAGAGGAGGTAAGGCCACACACCTGTCTGAAAAGAGAGCTAGAAGGAATTTAACCGATAACAACTTTAGCAGGCATCTTCTCCATTTTTTTTCTTTTCTTATAAAAAAAAAAAAAACTTTATATCACCTCCACATTAGTAAGGGTATCCTACTAATGTAACCATACTTCTCTAGTTTTTCTGTTTTTATTACGGCTACTGTTAATCTTTATAGTACTCTCAATGATAGGCACGTGCTATAAAAGAGAAATTCCTAGTTTTACAACTTAACGTAAAAAACAGTTGATATTATTCTTATGCCTTACAATGAAGCGCGTAGGAAGAAGTACAAAGGTTGATTACGAGACCAAAGCCTATAAAAAGTTGTCACGCGCATTTAATCGACTGGATTTGGTAGTCATTAGCAAGGCTAATAGCGCATTTGAGCCGGCGCTAACCTCCGGTGTCTAAAATTTTAAGAGAATGAGTCTTGATTCTTCTCGGACGGGACACTTAACCACTGCTGGTAAGCCCTTATAATAATAATAATAAATAATAAATGCTTTATTTTACGTCTTTACACGCAAGGAGAGGTTGTCCATACTCCCTAGCCAGAGGCTAATTTCTAAGCGGTCGACGGCACAGATTTTGGCGTGAAAATCGATTTTATCTGAAAGTGTGCTCGTTTTACGATCCCTTAAGGATTTAATTATAAGTTTTTTTTTGGATAAAAATAGAGAGTCACACAAATACTTAGAGCCGAAATTTTTAACCCGCACCTTGTGGAAGGCCTGTAGAGATCTTAACAACTACAGTGCAAAATACCCTGCCTCGCAAGGAACTTCTTAAAAATGAATCATATGTGACAAGATCTTCCTTTGAAAGGTTATGTATTATATTGTTATATCTTAACCCGGTTACATATTCTAAAACACAGTCTCGCACTCTTGCAATAAAATGCAATGTCAGTTCCATGCTTATCCTAAAAATTTCTATACTATTAATTGTGCTTAGCGCGTTTTCCCTTAGCATAAGCAGCCCAACGCTCGGCCGTGTCTTTAAATAAAACTTCCTCAGTGATATCAAACAGTGTCCAGAGCTGGCTTATGTGAAGGGTGTGATAGTCCCAGCGCGCGAGATTTGGACCCAGGCCCATTGTCACGTGACGCAGATCATAAAATGACCCGGAGCCGCTGTCAAACAACGGCAACAAAGCTTGTAATGAATGAATGCCTTCATTGAATAATTTCTCTGCTGCACCACGTCTGTCTAAAGGCGCAGTTAGTTTTAGATCGTACAATCCGAACAGTGAGTACATAAAGCCGTTCAGCACAAACAGAGAAGGAGTTATAGGATACTCTTCATACCAATGGTAGCGATCAAAAAAGGTCGCAAGAACTCCTCGTTCTTCCGACTTTAAGTTGAAAACCTCCGTTGCTTTGAGCGCTGCTTCAAGATAGTTTCGGTTTTTCGTTTGACGATAGGCACGAGTTAGAAGAGACATCGCATGACCTTGAGCCATTGCCGAATGCCAGCCGGGTTTCATGACCGACCCCTCAATTTTCCTCCTCACGTTAATAGACCACCCACCGAAATCATTTTGGTTTCGCAACAACCAATTTGCAGCGGCAATGAAACTTTCGATATGCGCAGTATTGCTCAAAGTTATGTTATCGATAAGGCCTTTACCGCGTAGCTTGATGTTTTGAACTTCAGTTATTGTCAGCTTCTTGTTTAATTTCTTGGTCTCTTTTGTGTTGGAAAAGCCGAGACCTTTTCTCAAGTCTGTGTCTAGATTTCTTGTAAAATGCCTCCAACCCTGCCAGGTGCCAATACCATAGTATATCTCACCCCCGCGGACTGACATTAGTTCTTTGTTTGATGTATAGTGGATCTTGTGCACTCGGGAATGGTCACTTTCTACCATCACTGTTATTTGGACCTCACCTTGAAGTTTGAGATCAAAAGAGATAACTAGATTTTTCAACGAACTGTCGAAATGCAGCATGACTCCTTCGGAATCCAGACCTAGAACACATCAAGAAAAAGCAGTTAGTGTTGAAACGTCAATTTCGTCAAAACTTGTATGGTGTCTTGCAATCGCAAGCTAGTTCGTCAACACTTGCTTGCTGTTAGGGCATTTGTCACGATGATGAAAAAGACCCAATGGGTAGAAAATCGTGTTTTCTGACACGTGCGTTGAAATCCAGTACCTCTAACCATCGAGCCCAACAGCCTCCTTATGTGCCTTTACAGCTATCCACAATGTACATACCAACTTACAAAGTGTAATAACAGAAAAGTTGAGAAGGAATAAGTTTTTGGGGAAGACTAACAGGGTCAACGTCCCTTCCCCTTGGCTCCATTCCCTTTTGATGGGATTTTTCAAAATGTTCACCGAAAAAATCCAAAAGCTAAATCCTTTTACGAGCCTAGTGGCCCATTGGAGCAGGCTCTTATCTCCGGTCTCTGTAGTGTTAAGCGGATGACAGTCCTTGACTCCCCCTGGACGGGACACTAATCCATCGCAGGTTAGCTCCCAGCCGAAGCTGGTACTCATTTACCGACCTCGTAAGGATGGAAAACTGAGTAAGCTTTGGCCGAAAAGAAGGTAACACATGCCAAATGTTCAAACTTCGGTACATCCGGGGATCGAACCAGAGACCTTGTAGTTGGAAGGCATAGATCTTACCAACCACGCCGTCCGAGAAAAACACTAAAAAAATAACTCACGTGCCATTTTCAAAATTAAAAACCGAGAATCTTCCCCTGGTCAGTAGTTTTAAAAACTAAACAATGAGTCAAGACTTAGTTCAAAATGCAACAAGAAAAAAATTTCAAAAAACGAAGAAAAACCGAGCAAATCAACAGACAAGGTATTTGAAAGTTAAAAGGCTACAAAGAGAGCATTATTGGAAACTGCAAGTGACAGTATCTGTGCAATCTAGCTTTTCCGCACAGAAATGTTTAGAACTTCGATGGGGTGTATATAATATGCGGTCAAAGAATCCATTTCCAAAGCTGTAAGTGAAGCTGTAAGCTGTCTTTATTTAATAGTGAACCTTAGAATCTCTCCGAAATCCCCAGGAATCTGTCGTTTTTTTTATCACTGGAAAGGTCAGTGCCTTTTAATGGGTTGGATTGCCTTTCATGAATCTTAGCAATAATCCTGCTACTAATATGTTGTTGTTTAAAAATATACACATTAAAACTGGGCGTTTTCAAACATTTAGTTCATCAGCAGAGTCAAGACTGATCTGCGAATTGCTTTCTTTTATATTAAGTGATACCATTCCTATGTTGCCCCATGTAACAGAATCCACAGAACTCCTCGATTCCGGATTCTGACCCCTGGATTCTGGATTCGGACCCCCTGGATTCCAGATTCCAAGATAAGCCTAAATCACTGGATTCCGGATTCTGAGAACTTTGGATTCCAGATTCCAAATCAAATCTGGATTCCACATTCCACAATTGTAGATTCCGGATTCCAACGATCAAATTTTGCTGGATTCTGGATTCCAGATTCTGTTACATGGGGTGACCTATGCCTATCCCCAAATAATCAACTTTAGCAAGAGTGGGAGTTTAAAAAACTTAAAGGAAAACCCCGATCATACTGAATGGAAAATATTATTAATAGCCCAACATTAGTTGGAAAGTAGAGTCACTGAAGTGTTGCACATTGCAGTCTGTAACCAAATTTGAATAAACAAGTCCAGTCTTTTGAACTTGCCCTATTCCCAGGAGGCATAGGTATCACTTAATACAAATGAAAGCAATTCTCAGGCCAGTTTTGATTCTGATGATGAACAAAATGTTCGAAAATGTTGCAATTTAATATATCAGCAAGATTTTTGGCCAAGGCATATATTTAAACATTTTAACCAGGCAGAATATGATATGTTGTTGGTTTCGATTTTCTAGTTCCTGAATATGATTTAAGTTTGGAAGGGTATTAAAGCTCCATTAAACAGTGGACAACAAATCAGGCTTTTTAATGTACATAACAGGGCAAGCTGCTCCTATGCCTGTCTGTGAGAAAAGTTTTGACTGCAATTGAATTTATATGACTAACGAATTTGAAGGGGAAAATGTACAGTTTCAATATACAGCAAATTGGCTTAAAGACAAAAAAAGTCTAAACTGATCGTTTAAAAAATATCCATTGCAACTGTGTTCCAGGTGCCAAGACCTTTGATCATATTTTTTGAGATTTAAGTGGAGCAGATAAACTGCTTTTTAATCTATTAATTAGCCAGGCCAAAATTTAACTTTAGCTGACAAAAAATATAAAAAAAAAATTTACGTGGGCAGAAGAATTATCTAAAATTTGAATTTGTTAAGGTTACATATGACTACATATTAAGTACAAGGGAGGTCACTCTAAAATCAAAGTACCAAAAGTGAGTTAAAACATGATATTTAATAAATTCTAGGTTGAAATATTTAACCAATGCTCAGAGGTGGTGGCAACAAATTTTGATCGGGGCTCAAGATTTCGGGCGCCGAAGGCATAAGAAAGCTAGGGGTGAATTTTTAACCCCTCTGAGATGCTGTTTCCTGCATTTTGAGATGTAAAATTTGGTACAAGGATCACATTCATAAACAATTAAGGGCTTCAACATGATTTTTGGGGGGGCGATGCCCCGGGGGAAGGGGGGGTACTTCGGGATAAAAAGGATAGGGATGCTCGTCAGGAAATGTGAAATTAAAGTCGCTCAATGAGCGCATACTTTGGCACGTTGAAATTGTCTGTACAGATTGTTATAATAGATGTCTAACAGGAATTTCGGATATATTTAATTACCTGGGGTCAGTATATATAAAGCTGGGATGACTAATATTTAATATTATATTAAATTAATTGATTGTTATTATTAATTTATATTATTATTATTATGGATACTTTATATCAATTAGTAGCCCCAGTAAAAAGCACACTAAAAATTATAAATTATTTCCACAATCAACGGCACGTTACATGACTTGCTGGGATTCCTGTGTCCCTTAAGACACGTAGCCTGTTATTGAGTGTTACCGAGTGTTACAGACTTCACAACCAAGCAAGCAAGTAATCACGCCACGACATTACTTTGGTCACCACTTCTAGCAGGCGCCAAAGTAAAAATACCCTAAAAAATACCAAAGCGTAAAAACTTTCGACCCTAAAAATACCTCATAGCAAAAAATGATCCCTAAAAAATACCAAATTAAAACATGCTATAACTTCATTTGTTTGTTTAGTTTTGTTTCGAATGATTTTAATAAAAGCAGGAGGAAACTGAAAAATAAAACTTTTTTGTTTTGTTTTTGAACCCCTAAAAAATACTGTTTCTATAAAATAACTTTGATTTTTCTCTGAAAACCCCCAAAAAATACCAAATTGCCAACTTTGACCCCCAAAAAATACGAGCATCCCTATCATACCAGTATAGGGAGTACCCCTCCCCCCTTCCCTCCAGGTTAATGCCTAAAAAATTTGGTTCTAGTTTCCAGATTATTTGACAAAGTCATTGATTTAAGATAGAGAAACTATTGTGTACAATCATCTGGGAAACTCAAGTACTGAGGGTTAAAATTGATAAATTTTAGTTGATATAAACTCTACAATTTTTTTCGATGCCATTTGACCATAAAATATCAGATTTAGTCTGAAATCGCCTGCTCATAACCTTTGCCTGGATGTTTTTGAAGCGTTTGTTCTCATTTGTGATTTGAATAAACAGGAGTTACTTTCATTCATTATCATATTTTCTTGTTAAGGGTATAAATTATAAATTTCGAAAGCTTCCACACACCCACTGCAGGAAACGCCATTTCTCAACCCTGTCTTAGATTCAAAGACAAAGTATGTTTTGTCTTTCCTCTTTAGCTGAAAGCAGAAATCACGTCGCGACGGTACCATAACCCCGAGGCAAATTGCTGAAAACACTCTACTTCCTCTTCTACAAATTTCGCGAAAACATTAACATTTAAATCCTACATTATAACATTCAAAATTCCGTCATGCAAATGATTTTCAGCTTATCTTATTCCTACAATGCACACAAAGAGACAGTAGGGCGAGTTTTGAAAAATTTTAGAATTTTAAAATGAGTGGGGTAATTGAATTTCGGACTTTATTAAAAGTCTATGCAATCTAACGTAAACAGGGAAATTACAATGCACGCGTTGTTTTCTCGACTATTACTTTACTTTTCATTTGTACCTTACGGTGACAAATTGTTTTCAATCCGACGGAAATCAGATAGTCGATATAAAAACAATTTGTTTATTAGCTGCAAATTTAAAGCCCTTGAGATGAAGTGTTCGACAAATTTCTATAAAGAACCGGGGGTTTCAAATTCGCTTAAATTTGTAACCGCGACTTACCTTGGGTTGCAAAGTGAATCGCTCGGGTGCTCCTCTCTTCCACTACGACATTTTTCACTTGAGCAGTTGAATCGTCGAGCACCCAGTTCATTTCAGACGGTTTTTCAGCATCTTCGAAAACTTTGGTCTTGGAGGGGGTCTCTAAATGCAGTTTACTGTAATGTTCCAAGCCAAACTGGGCGATTTGTATGGGATAAAAATACCCTTTAGGATCCCACTGTGTAGACACTGGAACCTCTTCAATACCGCTAATGCACTTCACACGCGATCTCCCCTCGACGTGGTAGTTTTGAAACCATAAATAGGGTCCTTCGTGGTCATACTTTACCTCCAACTTCTTCACTTCTGAGTACGAGTGTTTCCAGTCTAAAAATTGTTTATCATTCTCATCTACTTGAATATTACCATAAATCTCAAAGTATTCTTTAATAAAGGAAAAAGGAACATATGCTTCTTCGTTTTCTGCGTCCAATCTTCCTTCGACAGTTCTCTCCCCATCATTGACGACAATGTCAAGCTTTTGAAATGGGATTCTTTGAGGGCACTTTTTACGAGGTTGTGAACTGTCACTCGCTTTGCTTACTTTAGAAACTAACTCCTTGCAATCTATCAACGAAGGAACATGGTTTTTCAAAATATTTGGATGTTTCAGTTCTGGAAGTCTTGTTGCTGTGATTTCACAAAGATGCCAACTCCAATATAACGTTAATACCAGCGTGAGAAGACAGGCACCGATAAGTTTAACACAAGATTTGTGGAAAAGGAAAGACGAACAACGCATCCTAAAACGAAACCACTAAAATTCTGTAGAAATCATAAAGTACAGATTTCCAGTCTAGCCTGGGTGAAGGATTTGTTTTCTGTTTTCAGCTACAGACATGTGTTCTATATAAAAAGCGTCATTCTACCACATACGCCAGACGCCATGTTGGAAACCTCAAAACAGTTGTCCCCAGTCTACTTCCGTTGGAAGGTCAATGATAGATCACGAAACAAAAAATCCCGAAAATTACCAGTTTTTAAATTTTCCTGTCCATAGTGTTATCCCTTATATTGATTTTAGGGTACATTTATAATTTGAATTGTGTGAGCGTGTGATTTAATCAGCTCTATGTTAAAACGTTTAACCATCGCTGTGAGTAGAGTAGGGTAAGGTTAGGGCAAGCGAGTTGTTTACGGTCTAACGCTCGAAACATCAGCTTCCTGTTCTACTTACGGTGATGATTAAATTAAACATTTCAACCTAGTGTTGATTAAATCTCGCGTTTTACTTACTCGTCAATGCACTTTACTTTTTTCTAAAAAACTAATTAGCGACAACGGGTGTTAAATAGTAGAATTGGATCGAACACTCTGGCGTTCCAAACTTTTCAACGCGGGGAAAGCTTTTAAAGTAAGGATGAACTGTAAGGGCACAGACGTGGTTATTGACACAGAAGTAGTTAGGTCATTGACGGAGACCATATATAGGTATCTGAGTGTTATTCATTCGGGGGTGGAACTGGAAACAAAATAATTTGTTTTTAGTATTCAATATTCAAACTGTCAATATTTAATATTCAAACATAAATATTCAATATGCAAACCTCAATGTTCATATTCAAACTAAATTTTCAAATATTCAAACTAAATTTTCAACTATTCAACCTAAATTTTCAAATATTCAAACTAAATTTTCAAATATTCAACCTAAATTTTCAAATATTCAAACTAAATTTTCAAATACTCAAACTAAATTTTCAAATATTCAACCTACATTTTCAAATATTCAAACTAAATTTTCAAATATTCAAACTAATCTTAACTCAATATTCCACTCCACTCCTGATATTCATTATTTTAATACAAGTGTTCTTGGTGTAGCCACAGGCCTGCTCTCAAATAAATATGAAATATATGTTTCTGAGGCTAGCAAAGACTACTACGCAAAAACAAATATGTTGGAAAGACAGAAGAACAAGTTTATTCTATGATTTGTTATTTATAGGGTTTTCAAATTTTAGACGCTTTGTATCCATGATCAGTTGTCTTGCATGTTTATTTGTGTATGGTTTTGTTCTGGTTTACTAGTATTTCCAAGGATAAGAAGGCAATATATACCAAAAGCTCCAACACAAACAGAAATAAATTGAAAAAACACTGAACTATGTTCTTAATGTAAACTTCTTACATCATGCACGAGGCATTAGATCCATAACAGTGGGTGTGTCTAGCTAGATCACTTACCGCGGAATACGGAGTCTCAGATCGATTACTGAAGCCAGTCTCGTGAGGAGAAGAGAAACCTTAAAATTAGGTTATTATGAGTTAAAAAGCGTGAAAACATAATCTAAATAACATTCCTAGGAATGTTCCCTTTTCCTTCACTAGAATCTTCACTTCATAGACCTTATTCATAAATGGCGGCGATTTTAATATTCTTTTGTCTTCATTCAAATTAGCCCTACTAGCCTCGTT
>JAOEHV020415537.1:0-18008 GCA_025447995.2 Isaurus tuberculatus | reverse complement strand
GTACAACTATATGAAAACCAACTCTATCCCATACGACCAGTACAACTATATGAAAACCAACTCTATCACATACGACCGTGTTTTATTGGTCACATGTTAAATCAAATGAGGGCTTCGCACGACTTCTCCTTCTCTATACGTTGCTGTCATTTCCATCGTTATATCTGAGGAAACAGCACAACAAATAAAACCGAACCTGGCTTTTGATAGTTGAGTGCCACCATCTGAATGCCAGCATTCCACATGACTTGCGGATCGTAGTTAGATGAGTCTACTCTCGACGCTTTTGGATAAGTCCTCATCATGTGCTTATTTGCTAAGTTCAAGATGTCTGCAAAAGGAAAGATTTGTTTTGAAATTTTTAGTGCTCACTATTACACTGTATTTCTATAACTTCTTATACTGTTACTATCTCCATATTTACTGTTACTATCCCTCTGAAGTGTTTACTGACAGACGTTAATGAACATAGCTATTTAATAAAAATAATTGCTATCTATTTTTTTCATCTAGCTGAGGACGTCTTTGTAGAGATCATTGTAAAGGTCCACTCGTGTTTGTTGTCTGTTAGACAATTTTTTGGATACACAAAAGATAACACTGGTAAAACAAGATAACAAGAAAACAAGAACACTTAACATTTAAGTGAGAGATTTATGCTAAAGTAATACCAAAGTGTTTAAAATTCACTTGCTTAGCTAATTCTAATCACAATATTCCAGCCCCAAAACACGAACCTCTCGATTGGGCTGTAATAAGATCTGTTATGTTACTTTCGTTAAACGAATACATCTCACAACAATCATCTGAGGTTTCATTTTTCTTGTAGGTTACAGCCCGACAGTAGACAATCAACCTGTCCATATCCATGCTTAATGGGACCTGTGCATTAGAGAAAAGACTCGCAAAATGAATTAACATCTTAAAGGGGAACCTCCGCTGTAAAACATTTTTAGGGTTAATAGCCAATCTTTCTTACCTTTACTCTATTTCTTTACCCCAAAACTGATTATTATACATATTGGGTTAGAGCTTACTCTTTTGATTTGAATAATATTATTTTGTTTGCGCGGCCATCTTGAATGTGACGTAACTTGGTGGTAGTGCCAGTCTCTACTCTTTATTGGTACACAACACAAAACGAATACAGGATAGGTTTGATTTCAATTGCCACAAGCGGACGAGAGTGAATGCGCCTGGATGGGAATCTAAACCATCGCCTGAAGAAGGGGTTCCAACTAATAAATAGCAAAGTGAACTTGTTGTAAAGCCGGTAAATGAGTAACGCAATCCGTTAACTGGCGGGATTCGTAGTCACGATCTCAGACAAGAAAACCGTCTATCGTAATTTAGCTAGTATTATTGAAAAAACTTTTCTATATCAATCTTCCTTTAATCTTTTTTGTAGGTTTTAATGTTTTCGACCTTTTCTTGTATGATTACAATGGTTTGTTCTATGAGTTAAAAACCTCTTCATCAACGATATGTTATCAAGTATTATAAAAACTAGCTGGACCTTCCAAATGGAAGTAAAATTTGGCAGACCTCACAGTGCAGTAATATTAAATTTCACAAAAGGACTGAATTCACGAAAACGGTAAAACACTACAGTTCTCCGGACCTTACTGTGCCAGCCAAAACAAAAGACAATACCAAAGGTTATCGTTTGAAATGAAAAGTTTACTTACAACGTTGCACTGTTCCTCTGTTGTTGCATTTAGTTGCGTCTGGAATAATATATAAAAAAATAATAGCAAACATTAAATAAATAATTACAAAGTTAACTAATAAAGTAAGATAAAAGTAACTAAGCAATTACTCATAACGCGTCTTTTTATAAAGTGTAAGCCTAGAGTGTCTTGATCTCTTTAGTAACGACAGTTACGACAAGTTCCTAGTCTGATATACACTGGATGTTTTAATCTTTGATATTCTGAAGACCCGACAAGCGAATAAATTAGGAAGTTGTGAAAAACATGCTCAAAGGTTTGATTTCACATGTTTTCGCAAACTGCCAAAATCTATTCTACTAGACAGTTTGTGAACTAAATGTTAAGTTAACTCTAACACGCAAAGAGCAGATAAACAGTACCGTGGAGGAGAGGGGAGGGGTGGAAATGTTTTAAAGAAAACAGCATCTTTTCGAAGAAGGAGAAAACACCGCTTTGTCTGAAACGAATGAATGGAAAGTTGGGGGACATATCGCCAAAATAAGCAGCATTAGATAGCCCCAGTGAACAATAGAGTAGACCCCGGAAAGATGGATGGAGAACGAGTTGAAAACCGAAAAGAAAATGCAGAGACGAAGTCGAGGAGTCGGGTAGCCGCAAGTGGAACAATGACATCATTCTGTAGAGCGTGGAGGTTCTGAGGAGGCCACCTGCAAGAAATGGCGTGCTACGATGATAATAAAGATGATGAGCATAATAATGATGATGATATTTAGGTGTGTGTACTGTCATGCCTGGTTATAAAATGTGTAAAAAAACTTTCTCTTCGCCTACAAAGGCTTCAAAGGTATTGCAACGGTTATACGCGTTTAAAGAAGAAAGAAAAAGAGATAATATATTTACACGTCTACTGGGAATACTCTCAAGATAATAATACTATATTATCGCGGGTCTACAGTATTCCCATATGACATGCCGTACGTGTGTATATATATGTTTCACAAATATCATTCATTGCATACTGAGGAAGGAGAGTATCTCTGAAAACGTTTTATAACAAGTCTTTTTTACAAGTTTTTAACAATTTTAAAATTTTTAGCCTGAATGGCACAAAAAAAAAAGAATTCATGATATTTTATTTGAGTTATGTGAGGAGAAGTTACACGTTGATAAATTGCCTGGGGCTGAAAGGGTTAAGCAATTGAGCCACAGCCACACACACACACGAAGAGCTGTTGATGAGGGTTTCCAGTTTTCTGCAATGGTATCAAATGGGTGAACAGTTTTCACTTTAGCAAAAAACTGTATGATAACGAAGCAGCTAAAGCCGACAAAAGAGAGTTTCCCCTAGGCTATCCAACAAAAGTAATACTGATTGTCCTTACCTGTGATAAATTGATATTATCGTTTGCACTAATATTACTGGCCGAACTCAGCTTGTGGTGTATAAGTGGTTGATCTGAGGATTTCCTCGTCACCGGCAGAGATATCTCTGACTAAAGTAATTAAAAAATGATCATTTTAATCATGATCGTAACTGTAATGATAATCAAAATGACTATGTACAGCAACCCTAAAAATAAATACTGGGACATTTTAAAAATCTACTCAATTCTAAGAGTAATTCTTGAAAATAAATATACATTTGCAACCATCGATCTAATCTCTCGAGGCATTCATTACTTAAAAAAAATAGAATCTAAAATTTGAATACTCTAAAGAATAAAATTCCACAAATCGCATAATTTTCGTAGAATTTGGCTGCAATAGTTATCATGAACCTCGCACAAAATCTTCATAGTCTGAAGAGTGGATGAGTTTTTAAACAATAAAAACAAACGAAGGAAAAACATTTTCTTTATGCTATATATATAATTATACTTAACTTTGTCACATATCTAACCATACACCATTCATTTGAATCCCGCGGGTAGCTCTTACTTAAACTGACACTTTTGAAAATCAGCTGCCGTTTTGCCAGATTACTACGACTGCTTGGAACTATGTAAAATTTTTTTCAAAATTCATCTGCAAAGAAACATAAATAACAAACCTGGCTGTGCACAATGCCTTTGCTGCTTTTTCGTCTCGTTGAATTCTGAAAGCATGTTACTGTTAAATTCAAGACGCTAGATTCAAATAATCTTGTGACCAACTTAAGGTGGCTCAATATAGCTTCTTTTGGCGCTCAAAGCATGGGTACGAATGGCGCGAGCGCGCAAGTATTTAAAGGAAAGAAAAAACAAAAATAAACATGGCGGAGAGGGTTTTTGAGTGATCTTAAAACGCATATTAGGCGCGTTCCAGACGGTGAATTTTTTGAAACTTGGCACATGGACAGGATTTTCTTTTCTCACTATTAAGAAAAAAATCGTCAGATTTATACGTACATTAATGTAATACGCGTTAAAACCGAAAATTACAAATTCCTCCAAAAATTATGTAAAGATTTTCTTGTAGTTTTGTCAGTTGAAACTCCTTGGATATTTACTCTGTTTTCCCACCAAAAAAGAAAATTCACCACGTAGAAACCTAGAAATTCCGTCTAAAGGTCAGGTAGGTTCAAAAAACAAGCCAAGCATTTCTATCAGTAGTTGCCATAGCAGCAACATTTAGGCTCTGAAAGAGACTTCCATATGTAGTCTAAGGCGATAGACAATTGCCAGGGGATAAACAGTTGCCAGGGGAGAAATTAATGTCATATGTAATATCCAAAGCTTTGTAAAATACCATATAGTGCCACCTTAGAATTAAAAAATTTTAACATGTCAAACTAGAAAGGAACTTGATCTTGTCCGAACGTAACATGTGTTCCATTAAGCCTGTATTATCGAGATTAAGGATTAGCAATTACGGAATTATCGGAGATTTTTTCAAATCCTTAATAGTTCTTTCATGAGCCATATCATATAAAAAAGTGCCAAATCTTTTGTCAGTGTGCACCGGTCGTCTAGCCTAAAAACTACTCCCGCCTCATTACCTTGCTTAATCGATAGACGAAACAAAACAAGCACGATCTTGCTGAAACATTGGCTAAAGATAATTTTCAAAAACATTTGGTAATGGCTATCACTGGTTACTTACCGGATATCCGTAAAAGTTTGTTCCATACTTTCCTTTTACCTAAATGACAAAAAGATTGGTTTGAAATTTAAGACTAATTTTTTCACATAATTACGTTGTGCTGAGCTTACACTTAGACAAGGCAGCACTTTCGACATTTTAATGCTCTTCGCAGTTTCTTGTTCGACATTACAAGCAAGGCAATAGGTGACCCTTGGTTTAAGAGTTAGGTCATAACTTTGTTACACAGATAAGTTTCTTCACTTTCCTATAAGAATGTTACACTTTGTGAAACCTGACTAAAACGAAAATGAACTCAGCCAATCAAAGAACAACGATGAATCTGGCCAATCAGCAATAGAAAAGGAATTCAGCCAATCAATACTTTCTCCGAAGCATACACAAGAGGAAAACAGTTAGTTTCGTTTCCTTTTCAACACCTGCTTTCATCTTGAAACTTCTGGAAGATAAATGTAAGTCTCAATCTAATCTAAAATCTTCTTATAAAATTGATAGCTAAAAGTTTGCGTTTATCATTGGTCCCCTTTTCTGTATATACCGCTTAATCGATAAAATAAATTAAACTTGTTAAAATCTAAATCTCTAAGTCTGAAAAAAGAAGAACCGAGCTTTAATACTAATTTATTATATGGCTAGATTGTTTCCTGCAATCTGATTGGCTGCTGGGAGGGCGAGATTTCCCTGTAATGACCGGTCATTATGAGATTTAAAAATTTTTTGACATTTATATTTGACTGTTCGTTTTTGAATAAATCATTTTTGCCTGTTTTTCATGACGACTGCCGATTCGGCTGAGTGAGCATCGTGTGAAATGAGTGCGCGTGCATGCGGATATGGAAATTAACTTCCGGTGTTTTTTTTGTTTTCCTCTGAAGGGCCGTATGATAACCTCGTCTGTTCAGTCATTACAAGGAAATCTAGCTCGGTCATTACAACAAGACCTCGGTCTGAGATTTTCCTGTAATGACCTCATCCTCGGTTAGTAGGTAGTATGTAATACTTGATCAATAATTCAAATCAAAAATAATTGCGTCTTTCAACTAACCTTTTTCTTCTGTTTAATTTTTCCTTTAAGAATAATTCTTCTTTTCAAATCATTTGGCGAAGGCAGCTTATTCTGCCTTCTTTCCTCACAAATGTCGTCACTGACCAACATATCGCCCAGTTGACGCACAAATATATCCGCCATAATTGCCTGGAATGACAAAAAGTTAATAGATATTTAAGAGAAACAATGGCCTGAAAACTAAATATTTTACCTCTTTGAGTTCACCAGAATCTAAATTTCTTTATTTTAGCTTGTCTTCCCGATGTAAAGTATATCTAAGTACCTGTTGTTGTTCATTGCAGTGGTTCTCAAGTGACAAGATCACAGGATACTCGGACGTGTCAAAAGCGTACTCCTGTAATTTAAACACAAATCGCTGTCAGTAAGACAAGTAGCTTCGGAAATAAATTGACTTATCAGAAAAATATTTAAACTGACTTCGCTGTTCAAAAGGGTTTTGTTCCTCTATAAAACTATGAAAAGCACCAGAAACAAACATATTCAATCGCTAGAAGACAAACACTCATTGACTAGAAACTAAAGTAAGTTGGTGAGCTGGTAAAGAACCTGTTGATATTTTTAATCATCGCTGTATAAGGAGTAAGCAGCTGAGGTTTCAAGTATAAGCCTCTCGAAGGACTAGCGTTGGCAGCTGAGGTTTCAAGTATAAGCCTCTCGAAGGACTAGCGTTGGCAGCTGAGGTTTCAAGTATAAGCCTCTCGAAGGACTAGCGTTGGAGACGTCGGCTTACTACTCTATACTTGCAGCCATGTTAAAACATTTCAACGTAGAGTTGACTAAACGATGCACTAGAAGACAAACATCATCAACATGATTTTTAATTGTGTTGTGTTGGTAATAAACAAGGAAATCAGTAGAAAGAAAAATCGAGTATTTAACCTACCCTGATCACTTGAACTACGTCTCTAAAACGTATCTTGGAAGTAAGTGTCAAACCATGAGTAATTATAGGTTCATCTGAAAACAAGGCAGAAGACAAATGTTTTGAAAAGAAAACAACAATACCATTCGTGTACTTAAAACTAAAAAAACAAAAACATCTAACGCACTTATGGTATAATCTCGGAAACGCTTATGAAATGCATACATATATATATGAGTTATTGAACAAGCGTGAGGTCAAGATGGCTGGTTATTGGCCAAGTTCTTTTTTTGTGTTATTATGGACCGAGACGAAGTCGAGGTTCAAGAAAATGCAAAAAAAGAACGAGGCCAATATCCAGCTATCTTGACCGAACAAGCTTTTTCAATAAAGGATTTATTATATGGCCAAAGAATTTCACTTTACTACTGAAAATCCCGAGCGGGCAAGATGGGCCTATCTTGCCCGCTCGTGTAACCAAACAGAACACAGAACTCGCCTCATCTTGCCCGCTCAGCGAGCCTGCCAAATAATAAATTAATTTATTATACAACTTTGAAATTACATTAGCAAGAGTGACTTCAAATCAATTAGAAAAACTTGCCAAGACTGCATTGGATGCCATCAAAACTAAACGTAGGAATTTAACATAACGGAGACAAAATCTATTCTAGATTCCATCATATTACTATCTGCATATTGCTGAAGGTGGCCTCAAGTAATACGAAGACCATTCCGGAATATCTAATAACAAGAATCTAAGTTAGGATAGGATATTTCCGTCTTCTTTTATCTGTTTTGTAACTTACTATTTTCCCACCCTTTAATCACTAATTGCCACCTAAAAATCTCTTACAGAGCTATAATGGTTTTATATGTGCAACGAACTTCAAAATTTTATATTGGAGACTTTGACCCACTGTTTCAAAGTGCGGGACACTATATTTATTTTTTATGAGATACCCACCATTCAAAAATGCGGAAAACTATATTATTTTATCTTATATGAAGTACCCATTATATGTATTTTGCTTGGCTTTAGACACTTACATTCGGTTCGTTCTTTCTCTATGACAAACAGATAGAAGTGTGTCAAACATTTGTCATTTTTATAAACCATCGAAAACTACATACAGGTGCAACTTGACAATTTACCTGGTCCATCCCAGCAATCAAGCTCAAGACAGCGACAACCAAGTAGCAATGCCCTTGTGTAAGCTTCAAGGCTTGATTGTCCTTTGAGTTGATGTCCCATTAAGTAGGTATTATGTGACGAATTGATGAAATAATCGGTTAGGGGTCGATCCATGTCCTGAAAAGCCAACAGGAAGCAATAGACCTTTTTCACGGTTTAAAGTATTCTTTCGTCCGTATTCAAATTTGCACTCCCAGCCTCGTTAACAAGTTTTAAAATCAAAAGAATATTTTAACCGAAACGAGGTTGGGAGTGCAAATCTGAATACGGACAAAAAAAATTTAAGCCGCGAAAAGGGTCTAAAACGTTTTCTGTTAGGCGATAAGCTTCTCTCTTACCAGAAACTGAACTTTTTATGTTACTCTAACCCTAACCTAAGAGCGGGTTAGGTCACTGTTTTTCATAAACTAGGCCTTACACCCTAACACTTAGCTTTCCCTCTTATAGAGCTTTCACCTAATAAAAAAATAAGAAAGTCTCTAAAACCAGCGGTTGGTCTCTCTCTTTTTTTTGTCTTGTGCTGTCTCGATCTATGGGAGTGCATTGGTTCCCAGAGCGTAGCAAAAGTGATACTCAAGCAATGAAATGTTTAACATGAGAAGAACAGAAGGTTAAGAGAGGATGAATTTAGAAAGGATTGAAAAACGACAATTCTGGAGGAGGAAGTGGATAACACAGCCAAAAGACTGTAATGACGTAGAAAGTCCAAAAGAAACAATGGGTTTATCAAATATGTATTGAGATAAAAGTGCTTGGATGCTGGAAATGAGGTAAATAAGAAGTTGAGGTTCCATTAATGTGCAAATGAGTGCTCAGCTAGCTAAGCACTAGTGGCTCATATAAGGCTGGCGTTTAATTCTGGTTTCTGTAGCGGTAGAAGGATGAAAGTATTGGATTCTCATTCACAATGTAGCTACCAGCAGACAGTTGTACTCTACCTTATCATAGGAAAATAACGCTCGGACTTATTAACGTAATATAAATTCATGCGACTTAAATTAACGCGAATCGTTGGAGGGGTGGGGGGGGGGTGGGGGATGAATTGCTTACAAATAAAAAAAATTAACGCGAAAAGAGGCTAAAGATTTAAAAACAAAAAAAATTAACGCAATTGTGAAAGACGTCAAAAAGTTGATTTCAATTGTTAATTATAAAATTCAAAGTGGATTGAACTAGGATGCTTGGCGATTTTAAAAAATAAAACTGAGGAAGATTCGTATTCAATCGACATAGATTACATGGATGAATCTAAATCTATAATGAACGAGATCCTCCAATGCGAATCAAATGTCAAGGACTATTTTTCCAATGATGAAAGTGACTAACAGGCAAAGGAAGATGATGATATGCAAATAACAGTTTGATATTGTGGGCTATTGCCTTCTATATTTGTACGGACGGGTCATGTAGATCTCACTGGATTGAAATCATTACAAATTAGTGTTCCCTACATTAACTCTTCTGTTTATTAATGGCATGAAAATTAACGTAGAAAAAAATTCACGCGACCTAAATTAATGCGATTTCTTTAAATTCACGTTAATTTAGTGAAGCGTTAATTTCTTGTAATAAGGTATTTACCGAAATTTTAACGATGGAAATTGAAGAGAGGTTAGTTCCACTTTAAACGTTTCAACCTGGACCCTATAGCCTTAAGGGTTGTAAATTTCAAAAGGAAGTAAATGTAACGTCCGGAATTAGAAGCTACGTTAAAAAGTGTAATTCAAAATTTACGTTCCTCTTTTCAAACACTCGACATAAAAGTCAAAAATGTTCACCTTACCTGATACACTTTGCTGTGTTCCAGTTTGAAAACGGAATTGTCCAAACTGCGAATGAAGCTATCCAAAAAAAAGTTCATTATAAAGTAATGCATACAAAAATTTCAAGCTGAAAGAAAGTAAAAATGGTAAATCACGACACCGCATACCTTAGAAAACCGTGATATGAGAGAAGCTGCTTGCTCTGCCGATAAACTTCAAGATCGTTTCCAGCACATTTCCTCTTGTACATTCTATGCGACTTGTCATGGAAACTAATCAACTTTGCACAGGCTGACATGCCCAGGGGTTCCTACAAGTATTATATATCTCTTGAGTAGGCAAAAAAAGAATATAGTTTTATTTTTTAGAATATAAATGGTAATAAAACTTACCGTTAAAACATCAGTGATTTTTATATGAATTTAATATTTTTATTTTGGTCCTTATCTGCATTTTCATATTATGAAGATTATCGATGTCTTTCTTTTTTTATAATTATCTCAAAAAGTAAATTAAACTTACAATTGCTGAACAATCCTTGAATACTTTTTAGAGCAGGTAAATCGTGTAATTTTGTCAACTCTAGGTTAAAATTACTTTATCGATGTCATAAGTAGTGTAAGGATCCGAGATTCGGACCTTCGTCATGGATACACACCTCTTGCTCCTTCGCTAGGAATTCAGCAAACTCTGACAGTGTCATGCCCACATCCGGCGAGGTCTTTGCATATCTTTTGTAAGTGTCATAAAGCTGTAGGCAGCATTCAACAGAGAATGTTACAAGCATTACTCTTTTGGTGTACATACTTGTGAGATTTGGCTTGAAAATTTAATGTAAGCATAGATTGCAAAGTGTTCTAGTAATACGCTATGCGATCTATACTGAAATTCAGACCAGTCGCCTTTGCAAAATTATGCAGTCTTTCAGTCTTCTCCTGCAGATGGTTTTGATTGGAAGACAAGACAGCTAGATCATCAGTAAAGTCCAGATCCTCTTGCTGGGACAGTAGAGTCCATTGAATACCTCTAAGTATGTAATCTATACAATGATCGCTCAAGCTACATCTTACAAGCATTATACCCTTTTAGTGTACATACTTGTGAGATGTTGTTTGAAAGATAATTGTAAGTATTGATGGTATAGTGTTCTAGTAATACGTACTTGCAGCCACTAAAAATCGGTACTATCACAACTTAGGCAGCATTAATGATAGCCTTAAATTTACCAGCCGTGGACGATGTTTCGGCATAAATAGGCTTCGTCAAAATGGCGCAAATAACAACAAGGCTCGCGGGTTCCCAAACGAAATAATCATAATAGTAGAAGGATAATCCTTGTGAGCTGTCGCTGAAATGATTTTGCAACCTACAGAATTAACATACAACTGCAAATGAAATCGGTCATTTAACAACAACCCTTAAACAAATTTTAATGCTTGTCAAAAATTAAAGTAGTAGAGGAAAAAAATATATAAAAATTAAAATGAATAAAACATTATACAACAAGACAGTTATGGAACAACGTAAATATAAAAAGTTAAGATTGCTAAAAGTTAGAACGAAAACGAAGACTTGATCAAGCAACAGCACATATAGCACCAAAGTTCAGAGACAAATTAAGATTAGAAAAAAACATTTCTTTTTGTCTTAAAAATGAAAAGATGACTATGTTAAAGGTTTTTGCGCGCATCAGTTATAGATTGATTTAAGAGTTCGACAAAACAACGAACACTCTTCTGTTGGCAAAGCAATATCTATAACAACACTGTTGCTCATTTAACCAAGATCTAAAGTCAATAGAAATGAAATATATGACATCATTTTTGCCCTTTAACAAAGACCGGTTGCTAAAACAAATAAAAAGGCGTTTTCTAATAACATTTTTGCCCATCTAAAAAGGACCAACAAAAGATTAGAGTCGCTTTTGTAAAGGAGGAACACATACCCTTGGCTGGTCGTTCAGGGTGTTGAACAATAATAAAAACGAATTCCAAAGGATTCTCTCATCGCTCCTGTGTAGTACTCCTGACTGGATCTCCAGAATATCCTACACAACCCAAGAAATGTTTAACTAAACGTTTGCGAGTTGTGAAAAAAAAAATCGACGCAAATGAGAAGTATACGGCCCTCAGCCAACATTAATAACACTGCTGTTTACAAATATGGAACATAACTTGGACAATTTTAAAATATAGTATATTTGGAAAAAACCCAGGCAAATGTAAAGCACAGGGAAGCATTACGGAAAACAACCTGGCCAATATGAATTACACTGAATATAATATCATAAAGATACCTAAAAGCTAAATCCTTTTACGAGCCTATGGGCGCAATGGACCCGAAGCTTATCCCCGGTTTCTGAAGTGTTAAGCGGATGAGAATTTTTGACTCCCCCTGGATGGGACACTAATCCACCGCTGGTTAGCTGGTACTGGGATCGAACTTGGGACCTTGTGGTTGGAAGGCAAAGATCTTACCAACTGCGCCAACCACGCCGCCTATAAAGATACCTAGAACCATGTTAAATCGCAGTCTTGTGGAAAATACCCGAGCGTAGCTAAGAAACGCAGCATTGTTATTGAAAATATCAGATTTATTTGAATACATGTAGGCATATGGGTGTATTATGAAAGTCATCCATTTTGTAAAGTTTCTTTATCCATCTGACCTAAAGTCTTAAAAATATTTTTCGAAAGAAGAAAAAACGTAAAGGAGTAACAAACATTTTTTTCAAACTTTTCAAAAACGAAGCCAAACCTTCAGTATCATTTGTTTGAGTTGTCTTCTACTGGCTTCAGGGCAACTCTGATGGGCGAATGTCAAAGCTTGGTCGGTGGTTATACGACTATGCTGTGAACTCAACACTGACCAGTGACACTTCAGCCATCTAAGGTTTCAGTTAAGAAAAACAATTTTTTTTGACAGATATAGCTTCTGCGTTTGATACTTTAGGCAAGCCAACGGGGAAGGTGCAATATTAACATAAAATTCATAATAATTATTGTTATAGAGGTACAAATTTTTATCAGATGCCTTCCAACTGATTGCTAAGAGTAGTTGTTAATGTTATGTTAATTCTGATTTAAGGATACATAATAACCGGATCAATAGGCCCGTGCTTGTTTCGGTTAAGTCTCGGATTTTCTTCATAAATCAACTCTTGTAACTGTTTAAGTTAAAAAAGTGTAAGAAAAAAGAAATTTCACACAAAAAAGAAACAAAAAAAGAACAGAGCGAATGGTAGGTAATATAAGGTATAATGAGAGAAAGGGTTCTACAAAGAAAAAAGAAATTAGGAAAAGAAAAAAAGAAAAAGAACAAAAAAATATTTAGTCTAACACCACCTTGTTGATAGCGATTTAAAAAAAATGTATTAAGTTTCAATTTCATCTAGAAACTCTAGAACAAAATTCAACATATGAAAAACAAGAAGTTCGTACCGCTTCCCTCCACTTCTCAAATGCCTTGGGAGTGTCACAAATGAGGTCCAGGGATGAGAGATGTGCCCACTCCCCTGTGATAACACAACAAAACTTTCAGGACATAAAGACGTCAGGACGTATTTAATTAATCGACATTGTTTGACTTGAACAAAACAATATATAAAACAATGCTGCAGTGAAAACTCATTTGCAAAGGTATTATCAATTTTCTAATATAAGTTACGCAGACGATTTCGATGACATCGGTTTTTTGCCTATATACGTGCCAGGTGATAACGCTGTAACAATCTTTTTAACCCTGGGTGAATTCATTCGATGTTTCTATGTTTCTAGTATATCTCAACTGGACTCACTTTGAACAGTTACACTATGGGACCACCTGTGTTCACTGTTAGCCTGCAAATTAAACATAGAAGCCCTACCTCTACCCGGATGATGTCTCAGATACGTGGATGACAAACATTGCATGATCGTACTCAGAAACGCCAAGGAACTCATTAAGTATCTTAACAGCATTCATGATTCAAAAATCCATCTAACAACTGAAATGTAATCTCAAGAAGGGCTTGGTTTCCTTGAGATCCACCTTGTCACCAAGATAATATATTTATTGGAAAGTATTTGTGTGCAAGAAGCAAACTCATACGTTATACAATCTAGGGAGTCGAACCACCAACTCGAATACATATACGGCACAGTCTCTACCTAGTTATACAGAACCAAAACAGCAACAAGCAATCAGCCTTGGAGAGTTGTTGTGTCCCAGAAGCCAACTCATACGGATCAGTATTTACATATAGGGAGTCGAACCAATACCAACCAACACTAACTTGAATACACGTTAGGCGAGGACGTAACTAGTTACACAGAACAAAAACAGCACTAGAAGCCAACTCATACGGAGCAGTTTCTAAATAGGGGGTCGAACCACGAACTTATACGAAGATATACACAGTTCAAACACTATCAAGCTTTGTAAGCTTGAGAGTAGAGGTGAACTAGAACCCAACTCGTAACGGATCACTACCAACAAAGGGAGTCAATCCATCGAGTTGAATGCAAGTTGAACCAAACTGAGAGTTGAGGTGTAAAGAATCCAAGTCATATGGATCAGTACCCACAGAGGGAACCAGACAACCAACTTGAATACAAGTTGGGCTTAACTAGTCCGAACCTAGATATACAGCAGTACCAGGCTACCAAAGTTTGAGAGGTGGACTAGAATCAAACACTTACGGATCGCTACCAAAAACAAAGGGAGTCAATCCATTGACGTGAATACAAGTTGAGCACAGTCAATACTTAGTTACATATACAAAGCCAAGATAATACTAAGCTATCAAGAAGATGACCCGAAGAGTTAGACTGTGTTAAGGTAGTTCTCAATAACATTTTTTGGTTACAACAGAACAAACGATTGGAGCTTTACTGTAAAAATTGAAAAGTAACAAACTGTGCAATTTTAAAGCTGAAAATCGCATTATTTTAAGCAACTAGAGGGCTGACCCTAAAAATGCAGGTGCGTATAAAAAAAAATTATACATAAAATTAATTATACTTTATTCAACATCTCCCTACAGGGCTTTTCAGAGTTGAATTAACTGTTAAATCTTTAAAAAGACACTATAAAGCTATTAATTAAAATAGTACTGATAAAATACTGATTCTGATAATTTTATGTTAAATTGCCTTATTTGTTAGTTAAGAATTGGCTTTTATCATTTAATGTCAAGGGCCTCTTTGATGATCGTTAAATGGCAAAAGCCAACACTAAACCAACAAATAAGGCAATTTAACATCAAATTATCATAATTAAAATTGAAATTAACTTTCTCTTACCTAGTTTACAAAATTAATATAAAGTTTAGCTTTAGAACGGCATTGTAAAACACACTGACGATGGGAGATGTACTTCCGAAACAATATGTCTATAAAATTAAAATCTGTGTTCATCACTTTGAAAATAATTGTTAAATTACTGTTATTTAGACCATGTTGATACTATTTGGTACATGTTGAGATACGGGCAGCAAAATTCAAAACTTATATAAACATGCAAAAACATCCTGACTTCAAGTTTTTCAAATACATCTGGCCAAGTTCTGTGCAACTCACCAGGCCGATTGAAAAGTATCATAGAACGCTTTTATAATACTTACCTTGTTCTTTTTCAAATATGATAGAAAACGACTGGCTTTCAACTTCTGTATATGGAAACTTGACAAAATTTCTTGTCTGTTGTCCACAGCGCACTTCAATAATGTTGTCAAGACTCACTGACAAATCAAACGAGTCAAAGCGTTATATTGTAATCCCATTTGACAATAACAGAGTGCATCCGAAAAAGATGGATGAAACAACCCGACACCTTTCCACAAGGGTACATAAAAAGTTAGCTTAGCCACTAGAGGGGGGGGGGGGGAGAGGGGGGTTAAAATCTCTCTCCTCCCATACCATTTTAAAAATTTTTTTCCCGCCTCCCACCTTCATTTAAGATACTTCCGCCAAATAACGTATTACAAAGTTTTTATACTCATCATAGGATAGGTTTAGTCCTAAACCTTGTTTTGTTTAGGTTTTTTGTTTAATATTCTTCACAAAGTACTAAACTATTAAGATTACCGTTTTTGCCTTACCTGGTTGTCTGTTTCAGCAATCAAACGGTTTTTTTCTTTTTTTAAATGTAATAATACTCGAAGCAATGTTTTCTTAACAATTAGAATTTTGTATTCAATTCTCCCACTTTCCGCTCCTTCACCTCCCACTTCCCATTCTTTCATCTCCTGGCCTCCTGCCCCTCTGTCCACCAACCCCCCCCCCACACTAGAAGGGGCTCACATGTTTTCAAACATTTTCAATTAACAAGAAAGATTGCTGAAAAGGTACTTATCTTATACACTGGATTGCTTTAATTAGCATAATAGATCAGGCAAGGAACAAAGGTGCAAATTAAAGAAAAAAAGGCATTCTGTTTTTAAAGGGAACCAAAAATGGCAGGTCATTCCAATCATGTTGTACTTTCAGTTTATTCTGTAGACTGTTTATTCTTTATTACTTTGTTGACATGTCTATGAAAAAAATTAATTACAGTTCACTTTTATCTCTCATATGAGTCCAGACAATTAAAAGTATGTATTGTTTACAGTACTCTCTGAAAATATCAAGATGTAAAAACACTTACAAGTATTGTGGTAGCAAAAACTGTTAGCTTTTCCTCTTTTCTTCCACATGATGTGCTGATATTTATAAAAAAACTTTTATTAAGTTGGAATTCTGAAGTTAACTGTTAAAAAGTTAAGTTACTGCAAGAAACAACTAACTAAAACTAAATCCTTTTTCGAGCCTAGTGGCCCATGGGCTTTGGCGCTTATCTCCAGTTTTCAAAGTGTTAAGTGAATGAGAGTCCTTGACTCCCCCTGGACGGGACACTAATCTATTGCAGGTTAGCTCCCAGCCTTTTGCTGGTACTCATTAACCGACCTTGTAAGGATGGAAAGCTGAATAAGCTTTGGCGGAAAAGAAAGTCGAGAATCTGGCCTTGTGAAGAAACAACTATGTAACAGGGAATAAATAAAGAAAAAAGGTTTAAAAAATCTAGGTGTGGGATAAAACACATTGTAAGAAATATGCACTGCAAAGTAAAGTGGAAGTAAAAACGTTACAGGTCTGGAAGAACCTTTATTGGCACAAAATTACATACAACTTCAATAAAAGTATGAAAAAAGTAGGTAGGACAGAAGAGAAAAAGGAGAAGCAGAGCAACTAGAAAGAAGGCAACTAGAACAACCAGGACATCAAGTACAACAAGGACAACTAGACAAACTGGGACAACCAACTAAGGGCCAACTAAAAAACCAGGAAACCAAGTACAATGTGCATAACCAGGACAACTAGCACAACCAGGATGACTTGGATAAGAAGGACAACTAGCACGACCGAGAAAACATGGATTACCAGGACGACTAGCATGGCCAGGGCAACTTGGATTACCAGGACAACTAGCTTGATCAATACAACTTGGATTACCAGGACCACTAGCTTGACCAGGACAACTTGGATTACCAGGACAACTAGCTTGACCAGGGCAACTTGGATTACCAGGACGACTAGCTTGACCAGGGCAACTTGGATTACCAGGACAACTAGCTTGACCAGGACAACTTGGATTACCAGGACGACTAGCTTGACCAGGGCAACTTGGATTACCAGGACGACTAGCTTGACCAGGGCAACTTGGATTACCAGGACGACTAGCTTGACCAGGACAACTTCGATTACCAGGACGACTAGCTTGACCAGGGCAACTTGGATTACCAGGACATCTAGCTTGACCAGGAAAACTTGGATCACCAGGACAACTAGCTTGACCAGGACAACTAGCTCAACCGGGACAATTAGCATGCCTATGACAACTAGCTCAACCAGGACAACTAGCATGACCGTGACAACTTGGATAACCAGGACAAATCAGGATAACCAGGTCAAGAAGACCATTGGGACAATAAGGAAAACCAGGGCAATCAGGAGAACTAGGAAAATCAGGAAAACTTGCAGAACTAAGACAATTTTCAGGACAATTTAAGGGCAACCAGGAATATTAGGACAATCAGGGTGACCTGAATAACTAGAACAACTAAAACACTCAGGATACCTAGGACAACTAGACAGTACAACTAGGGCAATCAGGATCACCAGGGCAACTTTGTAAACCAGAGGATAATTAGGTCAACCAGGATAAATTCTACAAGAACCTGAGACAACTAAGAGAACCAGGATGACCTCCAGAATACAAAAAAGAACTAATTCTACAGTTATATTTGTCTTTACCTCTATTTTTATCTTAGCTATATTTAACAATTAGACCTCGAGGACGAATGGACTACGAGTCAATAGCCCATGAGGCCGTAGGCCGAATGGGCTAT
>JAOEHV020415439.1:0-10548 GCA_025447995.2 Isaurus tuberculatus | reverse complement strand
TACTTTAACAACCCCCCCTCCCCCCTTGGTTTGTACCAAAAAAGAATTCTTTTTTTTTGGGTGTACTCTCCCCTTAAATACACGAAAATTTAGTCATCATTGTAAGTACCGCACTCATTACACAACTTTAATAGTTCGCGTAACGTTTTTCTGGTCAAAATAAGTCTTTTCAAACACAATTCAATTTGGCTGGGGTGAAATCAAACTTTCCTCCATTTACATGTCGGGCATTTAACAACCAATATATGGCACTGATCGAAGCTGCAACAGTTCTGGCATGCTACTTGATTTTGCTCTCCATTCTCAAAGTTTTGGTTGCTGTTTTCATCTTCTAGTTCGTTTTCTTGAATTACCTCACCCCGTTCGCCCTCTGACGTTTCGCTTTCGTCACTGTCTTGACTTGATTATTCTATTTCACTGTCCTCGTGCTTCTCGTTACCATGTTCTATTTCATTTTCCTTGAGTGCCAAATCGGTCAAAATTTTCTTATTTTTTATAAGACGTTTGTTGATCCCCAATTCGGCGATATGCTCTGGGTTTTGACACTTTTTGACTTTAATTTTCTGTTTAACTGTAACAAGGTCCTAATCTTTATGCAATTCTTATGAAATGTTCATTCCAATTTTCGTCTTAACTGTTTAAAATCTGTAATCTCTGGTCTCGAACTAGACTTACTTTTTTAGAACGAGTTGGCAACAGTATTGAAGACGGTAACGCTTTTTCGACTTTTCGATACACTCTCTCATCATATAAAGAGTGTTTTTGTGCAAATCAGTAAAAGTCGTTTTTTTAAAAATAGTGCTAATAATGTTTCAAAAAAGGCAAATACTTGAATTGATTTATGCAAAAATTTTGAAAAGGGTTTGCTGGTCAATCGGGTCACAATGAGAGGACAAAATCGAGGTTTAGGAAGAGGGGAGGGCGAGGAGAAGGTAGGTTTGGATCCAAACCCACGTTCCGATTTGTGCAGATCAAGGCAAAAGGAACGAGTAAAACCAAAAAAAAACTCTCACCCTCATCCATCTTCATTCTTGTTTTCTGTTAGTGAGAGATGGCATCTTCCGTGTGGTTATCACTGAGTCTCCAAAAACGGAAGAGGACCGTGTTGAAGTAGGAGGAGAAAGAAGAAGAAGAATAAAAAACACTGAGTCCTCAAAAACAACAGGAGAAAGAAGAAAAAAATAATCAGTCCGAAAAACAACTTGGTGGTCTGAACAGTGTCAACAAGAAGGTAGTGGGAATCGGAGGAAAAACAGACGGTACCCCAAAATGATTTGTTGCATTATCTAAGATTATGGGATCCTCGAGATGAAGAAGAACTGTTTGAACGTCTCTTGACCCATCCAAACGAAAACGTCTGGTTTCAATTGACAGCCGATCTCTATTTGCTCAGTGAAACAGGGTGCCTGAGTTTGTAAAGTTACTGGAAGCAGCGTTTGATTTGTGGGAAAGAATCAAACTATTCAAAGACCAACAAGAGTATCTGTTTAAAACGATGGAGGATGCGTTGGACCCGTTCAATATTGACCAAATCATCCAATCGAGTCTGATTAAATCCCAAAAATAGACCATGTTGTTAAAACATTCTAGAAATCTGATTTATTTAAAATGTTATGTAAAAATTTTCGACCAAAACTGCGGTCTTAATCAAGTTGTATGGATAAAGCGCTGAAAGGTTTAAACATACTAAAATATGCCAAAAGGGACCCGCAGTAAAACAAAGGAGGAGTTTAAAACCCATTTATTTTTGATACTTTCTTGGTTTGAATCATCGTTGTAATTTCCGTTGAGGTTGTTCACGGAAAACAGTGTGTCACGTTCTTCGCTTGTGATTGCATATTTATTTCGGTCGTGGTAGTCTTCGATGGCCGCTTTTATTTTCCTTAGTTTGTTGTGACATCCACTTATTATTAAGCGTAGAAAGGCCCAACCAGCGCGACATGCAACTTCTCTTGTTCTTGTATGAGCGATCGGGGGGTTGTACTTGAAGAAACTTGGATAAACGGTTGATTTCTTTGCTTTGATGACAGAAGTGGAGTTGTTGCTTGTACCGGACTTGTTTTAAACTATTTTTTTCGAGAGATCTTGCCAATTGTAGCGTGTTATCGTCATACTTGTCTTTGATGTGTTTAAAAATGCGCATTTGATCATATTTGCATGTATTTTGCGCAATATAAATATTAAATTTTTAAATTATTAAATTATAAAATGTAAGTAGGGCGATCAGTTAAAATCATGTTAAAAAATTCTAGAAATCTGATCTACTTAAAATGTCATGTGCAAGTTTTCGACCAAATCTGCGGTCTTCATCAGGTTGTCTGGATAAAACGCTGAAAGGTTTAAATATACTAAAATATGGCACAAGGGACCTGCAGAAAAACAAAGGAGCTAAAAAATAAAATAGTGTAAAAACCGCGAAATGCAAATGAAGTAAACAAACAATACAAAAGAATACAAAGGAACTGGAATAAAATTACAGTCATGCTAAAATTGTTAAAATGCGGCTGGCAAAAGGTAAACAAACTAAGGGTCAGTTTCTCAGTAATTCTAAAGCGGCCGATAGGAGTTTGAAAAGGGTTTGTATTCATTTATGCAGTCCTTATCCATAGTGAAGTGAAATGATTCCAGAAAAAGCCGTCTATTGTAAATTGCTTTCGTGCCTCTCCAGAATAGTGGTATAGCGCCGATGTATATCATGTGTGGTGGTATGTGCATGATTACTGATAGAAGATTCTCGGCTAGCCGCGCGCGCTGGATGGTATTCCGTAGCGCGCGAATCCCAGCTGCGTTTACTCTCGTCCACGTAGGTGAACTGGCAATTTCGGCACTTGACTTTATACACGATCCAAGGAACCCGTTTTTCTTTCGGACGGTCCTTTGGTTTTTTGAAAACTGTGGCCAGGGTTTGCTGTGGTCTGAATATGGTCCCAACATTGTATGCCCTCAGCGTTCGTTTAAGTCGGTCTGACACACCTTGAACATAGGGCAGGATGACCGTCCCTCGTTGACTGGCACTGTACGTAAGGGCAGTGGCGTTTTGTTTGGGTTCACATGCTTTATCAATGAACTGGTCGGTGTAACCATTCAACTTGAGACTATTGCGCACACGGGCTTTTTGTTCCGCTTTCAGTGTCGGTGTCGACGGGATGGTTTCCGCGCGTGCCATCACTGTGGCCACTACAGAACGTTTGTGTTGAGCAGGATGGTGTGAACTGAATTGCAGATACTTTTCCGTGAGGGGTGGCTTTTCGTAGAACGAAGTCGTGCCCAACAGGTGGTGAAACACGCCACGAAAATTTTGAGGTTTCGGGATTTGGCAGACATAGGCAGGTCGAGTTGGGTTTCTATGCAGGTTCGGGAGCACAGGGTGGAGTAGATCATAAGTTGGAGGCACAGTATAACACATGAGGTCAAAGAAGGAGGAGATGTTGTGGTCGTGGACATGACCGATGTGATACCGTTTGGTCTTATTCATGGTAGGGTACAGACTAGTGTTTTCGTAGTACGCGATTGGACGACCCGGTTTGGCTTGGGCGTACAGACGAACCGCGTTGATACGGCCCCCAAAGAAAGCATCGCGATGTCGAGGTGGATGTGGAAGTGCAAAGTTGTTGACAAACAAAGCTATATCGATACAGTTCTGTTTTCAGAGCGTCCAATGACACTCCCATATGACTTCAACGCGGTAGCTCACAGCTTCCAAGGTTCTTTGGCGATCAATGTTGGTGACGTACGCAGCCTTACGGATCTACCCAACTGACGTTGATGACGTTCGGTCCCTTTTGGAAAACAGGTCGGACAACCGTGCCAATAACCCCCGTAAAATTTGTAGATGGTGTGGGTCACGTCGTCGTATCCTTCCACGCAGTAAGGTCTCCCTGGAACGCGGTACTCTCCTCAGGGCTGACCAGCATGTTTGAGAGGACGACCCAAGTCCTGTTCGATCCACAACAACAACCATTTCCTAGAGAAGGTGGAATGGTTCATGGTACGACGCCACCCAAGAACCGGTTCGGAGGTGGAGGTGTTAGGTGCAAGCCCCAATTGCAGGCCAACGCAATGGTGACTTTGCTGAAGGAACTGAAATGGTCCATTGCTTGAAAATTATCCGTGAAGTGAAAAGGCATCCCTCCTTCAACAAACGGACGTTCGAACGACAGTACTCTTCCAACTCTTTTGGAAATCGAACTGGTAGTTAGGGCGACGTAACAGGGCCTCCTACCAACCATCGAGTTCAACCTTTCGTTTGATGGACATGGTGTGGGGACCGTACAAGTCTTTGTCCGGCCAAGGACCCACGTACTATTGGTTGGCCCGAGTGTTGAAGAAATGGGGAAAAATCCCCTTCTTCAGTTTGGTCAGGCCAATGTCTTTCCAAATGTCTTTTGAAGGTTGCATGATCTTGCCCCCGTTCTGGATCTGCTCCAAGTCTCGTTTTTGGCTGAGGTACCTCACCACGATAGGGTAGCTGTCGTAACTCTGGAAGTTGTGGGCCGAAACCGTGATTGGGATGGAGGTAGGCTCATTGTCATCTTTATCGTCGCGGTGAGAGTTTTCCGCAAAATCGTCCAAACAGTTAATAACTCGGTCACACAATCGGTTCTCTGAATGACCTCGGTTATCTTGGACTAGTTTGTCTCGGCGATGAGGAGTTTGGGAACATGATGACCATCCTCTTGTATGGACTCGATGTCAAAAAAGACAAGCAAAGGTTCTTCCTCTTTCTCCTTGTGGTGGTTGTTGTTGTTGTCGTTGTTGGTCTGATCAGCAGGTGCTGGTGGTCGTGGTGGAACAGGAGCAGCAGGGCAGCAACAGTTTGTTGCTGTTGACGGTGTTGAGTCTTCTTGCGACGTCATTCCCGATCCCGTTGCTTTCTGGCCAGGATTTGGTCGTACGTTTAAATGAGCAACGGTGAGTGCTGAGATTACGGACGTCGGGACAAAAAGGACATTCGGCGTAATCGCAATGATGATCAGCCCGATCTGAGTCCTTAAATTCAGCAGCTTGAAACAGGTCCCACAACGTTGCACCGTGTCATATATGGTGGTACCGGATCGGTTGCCAGTTTTTTGGCACGCGTGTAGATAGCATGCCTGAGCTGTCAAGTTGGTCCTCAAAAGAAAATACGGCACTGGGGGCAGAAGACGTCAGGGAAACGGTAAGCCTGGCGAACCTCTACGAAATCCGGACAACTTGTCTGGAGGTAGCGAGGGCAGTGGTCGAGGTTCTGGATACTGGCATGTTGACCCTCTGTTTAGTAGGGAGCGAGACAACGGGAGCAAAAGTAAAAGGTATGGAAAAAGCCTGCCAACGATGTGCTGACGTTGTAATAGTGGTCGGAATAAATGAGCCTTAACAGGATGTCTCCGGAACTGTAGACGTACCGTTCCTACCAACGATCGGCATCCACCACCACAATCTTGAAGTTAGGCAAGACCCAATCAAACCTCTGCAACTCTGGGGGACCATACAGTTAACCCAAAGGCACTTTGGCTTCATCTTGAAGAAGCTAGGCCTCAACCGTGATTCTCCGACTGGAACGATGGCCACGACGGTAGGGAAAATACTCCATGGGAGATAAGGTAGCGATGGTTTTGAGCGTTTCCGTTTTTGTTTCTTTGGATTTTGTCTAGTGACGAACGCGGTTGTATGAAAGCACTGTTCGATTCTTTATATTTTGGGTTCTTAGCCACGGTGAGTTAAGCCTTTGCCTTTCTTTGGTATTAATTTTGGTTAGACTAGAGAGAGAAAAGGAACCTGTAGTTTTCAAGAAAGAATGCAGGACTGGATCTCTTACTTCCCTATCGTTTTGAATTCCTTGCAATTCCTATGGTTGTTTTCGTAGTTAGTCCAAATATTATTCTGTGTTGTAAGGTATGTGTCCTTTCCTTCTAGATGGCTATGATCCCTTGACGGTTGGATGATTGGGAATGGTACCCATATACCCATCGGCATTTCGATGTTCATGTCTGGGTTCCTGGGGCAGCAATGTGGCGTTGTTTAATTTATGAGAGGGAGTTTCATTGTCACGAGATGGAACGTGAGAGCCGGTGGTACCATCGCATCTTACACCTTTCACTATGGGAGACCTCTAGGACGAGTGAGGGTTCAGTTTTGTCTATGTTGAGGTAGGGTCATTTTTTTTGTTTTGCTCCCTGTCTAGTGTATCCGACTTTCGACCACCACAGTCACCCCTCGTGTTCTTTGGGAGGATCTACTCATTTATTCTTCCTCAGGCGATTAATCGGTCTTTCGAAAACTTTGACCACCTCCCTAATGTCAGTGTGCCTAACCACTATCACCATCGTTTTTTTTTGTTTTCTTCGATAGTGGGTCCTTCCTATTGGTGCGTGGGGTTTGCCCTCAAATTGGCGCAGTGTCTATGGCGAGAGGACAACGAGTGGCACCATTGTATCGCTCGTTTTGTCTTATAAGCTAGGGTAGCTCTTCATGATGGTATGGTTTGATTGGCTTTTCAGTGGTACCCAACACTAAAAGTTACTGGTGTATGGGATTAAAGCTAATGAACATATGGAGGATGAGGAGGAGCTGCCTACTGTATTACAAGTTTCGTCTAGTAAGCTAGGGTAGGTTCTCATCATTATGTTGTTGTTTGATTGGTTTTTCAGTGGTATCCCAATCCTATTTACTGGTGTATAGGATTAGAAATGCAGGGATGGGCTGACTATGGGCGGACTAAGGAACCTTACTGTTATTTAGAGGGGAACTATGGATACCTTGTCGATGGACTGGAACCGAGGATGAGAAGGATTCCCATTGCCCTCGCTAGGGTAGGTCCTCATGGTATTATTGTTTGATTGGTTTTCAGTGGTTTCCTATCTTTACCTACTGGTGTATAGGGTTAGACATGTAGGCTTGGGAACACGATAAACTGATCAAGAAATCTCATCGTTATGTCGAGGTGGGCCTAGACCTATGGATGCCTTCTGCCTGGGATGGAAAAGCTCCCAACGGCACAGTCTGCTAGGTAATACTTGTTTTTTTGTTGTTGTTCTCATTAGTGGTATCCCCACCCATATTATTGGTGTATGGGGGAATTGCTTCAAGGGACGTCCAAAAAAAAGGAAGGTGTGTAGCCTATTGCTAGGTAATACTTTTTTGGTTTTCCTAGATCTTCTTCCACCCCCTGGCCAACGATTCAGTCATCCTCACCCAAGACGTTTATTGTTGTAGTTAAGAGAGGGGGACGGTCCATCACCATCATTTCGATGTGATCTTTTTTTCAGAGAATTGGACCGTGTTGTTCCTGGAAATAGGACGTACTAGGCCCTCTATTTGGCATTTCTGGTCCTCTCGAACTGTGCTTCTTCTTCTTGGCGGCCACTATCGGGAGGGTTAAAGATGTTTCCACCCATTGCTGGTTCTGATATTTTTGATCATTCTTTTCGATCCCTTCTACCAACCCATCTAACAGGCTCGTCATCCTTTTCCGTTTTCGAGACCGTTTGAGAGGTGGTGGTGGTGGTAGTGGGGAGGAGGTAGAGGGACTCTCGGTGGGTCGAGAAAGACGACTCGTACGTGGGGTCGTCGTCGTCGTCTTTGACACCGTTGGGGGTTTCGGGGGAAAATTGATCGATTGGACCAACGCTTCAATTTCTCAATTGGAGACGGCGATTCATTCCATGTTTATTTTCTTGCAGCTGTAGATATTGTACAGAAGGGCCCCAATTGCGATAGGTGGTCAATAAGTTTTCAGACTCGCCCCACACGATGGGGGGTAATAGCATGGTTCACGTTAAAGTCCCCTTTTTTGTCGTTGATTCAACAAGGATACATCGACGTTGCCATTTTGGTTTTGTAAAAGAGGAAGAGGGTACTGTCCCCACATTTGGGGGTAATTATACACGCTTCGTCTTTGGCCAAAAAGCCTCCCGATTCTAGAAAGCGATTGTACTCGGTCAAGTCTTTTCTGCTTCGTGTTGAGGACCAGTTCCAAGACACGAGAGAGATATTCTTATCCATGAACCAGTATATTGATGGTCTGCACGCCAACGTTTTTGAAGGCGTAAGGATGGTAGTCCATATTGCTATTGTACAAATTGGGATTTATTTATTTATTTATTTACAAACATTCTGGGACCTAGTCTGGTTCCATGGAGAAAAGATAGTAGGACTCGAGGTCCCTTACAAAGATTTTTCTCCAATGGTCAGAGCAGCAATGGCAGAAAATTTATATTAAAAAGGAAACACTACAAGTAAATAGGAGCAGTTTTAGAAAACTAGAGAAAAGCTGTAACTACACAAAATAAACACGTAAACTAAATAATCGCAAATTAAGACTACAGTAAAGCGGAGAACACAGGAGCGCCAGCAAAAATTATAAGAAGTCTAACAAGTGCAACGAGAGAGTAGGTAAGAGCAAAGACATAAGGGACAGATTATACGCCATGAACATGAATATTTTCAACATCAAAAATGTCTTCGAGACGGTCAAGAAAGAGCCGCTTAAGACAAAGCTTAAAAGCAGATGTAGAACAGGAGGAGCGAATATTGATGGGAAGGGAGCTCCAAACGGGGTAGATACGCACAAAAAAGGAGTCACGGAAAGTAGAAGAACGGGCAGAAAAAAGATGGATGAAGTAATCCCAAGGCCATGCGATCGGGTTTTCTTCCACGGAAAGTAGAAGAAAGTAGAAGAACGGGCAGAAAGAAGACGGATGAAGTAACCCCAAGGCCATGCGAACAGGTTTTCTTCCTGGGAAGAGATTGCCTTCATTAAACTGGAGTTCGTTGGCTCCCAACGTAAACACGCGGACTTCACTTCGCACGGTGACAAACTTGACCGATTGACGTCCTGAGCGGGATGTTGAAGTGAAAGGTAAATTTTCGTTTGATGCCAGGTGGCACGATTTTCCCAAGATAAAAGAATTCTTGCATCGGTTTGAAGTACAAGGTGTTCATGTTTTTAGGCAGGTATTTGATTTTTTTCTCGCTTGGAGGCCAGCACTTTTTTGTTCGGGCGAGAGGGCATTATAGGCGGCATGAGGGGTGGCATCCTCCAAGTTGTTGGCGGTGAGAGGACAGGCAAAGTCCAAAGGGACGATACCGGTCGACGGGACTTGGGCAAACCATTCTTTCAGTTGTAAAATGCTGTTTCCACCGACGGGTGTTCAACAAGGTGCTGATGTACCACTTGTAAGAGTAAATATCGGATATTAGATTGATCAACGTACCGTTCCAAATGGACGATGAACTGTTTAATCGTGTGTTCTTGGTTTTCGGCCACGACGACGACGGCGTGCTTTAGGCGTCTCGAATTGCTCGAGGGGTCACAGCGAAAACTTGGAGGGACCCTTTTTTATGGGTGTTGTAGGTGGTCGAGGGGCAGAACGCACACCCCGTCAAAAACGGGGACGATTGGGAATCGGTCTATCGAAAGATATCGCGAATTTTTTAGCTTATGAACCGGCCAAAGCTTGCATGGCTTTATGTTTGATCCCTCGGGCGGCTCCTCTTTAAAGTGTATATGACAGATTTTTTTTCTTTCTTATTTTGTTTATTAATGTTCATAAAAAAAGAATGTTAGTTTGAAAATGACGAGAAAAATTTTTTTCCATGATTTTTAGCGTCCTAAAGACGCCAAATTTTACTTAAAAAATTGTACCAGGGACTGGGGCGAAGTTTTGGGTTATAACGTCAGTTGGTTTGCAAACATGTGTGCCTGGTCGCTTAGCACCTGGCTTCGTCGCTTAGTTTACCTTTGTATTTTGAAATTGCACTTATTTGAAATTGAACAGTTCTCTAGAGTATTTCTGGTAGCGGCGAAATTGAAGAGCTAATCGCAAATAATTAGCCCTTTTGAAGACCAACCGCTTGCAGACAATACGGACAAAGGCAATACAGATCATAAAGCGGAAAGGCTTCGATAGTCTCAGTCTATTCGAAAACAACAGAAATGTAAGCATCCTCTTCGTAAGTATTAACTTTATTAGGTTCTCTTTCAATTGTTTTTGCGTCTAGCATGATTTATAAAATTCCGTCCGGATTCTAAATTGTTTTTTTAATTTTCTTTAGTTGCCAATGTTTGTCGCACAGAGATGGGCCACAAGGGGCTTTAAGATTATACGGTCTGGGATAATACAAGACTGGTACTGAGAAGGACAAAGAAACAGCCATCAATTCAACTGGATACGCTTCGTTTTTACGCTCAGTTCACATACAGATGCACACGCCTGTCGTGGTAGACCCACACTAAAAAAAGGAGCGTTTTCAGAATGGGTTGGTCTACGAAGACTTTAGCTTGAAATGTAGCCAAACTAGCAAAATCTAGTTCTCACGAGATAGCAAATGAGCCATTTATGGGTCAAAATTACGACACCACTGACAAAACTTTGACTTATGACTTATCAACAAACTGTTATGGTGATGTGAACGTCTCACATGTCGAACACACCAAGTGTCTTTATGAGCAGAACTTCGAGCCTTTAAACAATAATAATAATAATAATAATAATAATAATAATAATAATAATAATAATAATAATAATAATAATAATATTTGTTTATTTCCACCATTCGCAGATTTCT
>JAOEHV020415338.1:0-10550 GCA_025447995.2 Isaurus tuberculatus | reverse complement strand
CCCTACCCTGGGGACATCGTATAGGATAAAAAGATCACTACAATTAGGACATCATATAGGATAAAATTCCCTATCCCAGGGATGTTGTATAGGATCAAATCCCTACCCTGGGGACAGACCTCATGATCATATTCACTGTCCCCCCAATTTAATATTGATATAGGTGCGTAAAGGAGGAAAGATACTTAAACTTAAATTCAAATAAGTGTTTTTGACCACCACAAAAAATCTCATCACAGTTTGTGCATGGTTTAATAATGTAACCACCAGTTATTTCTTATTTAGTGTTTGCTCAATAGCCTTTAAATGGTTACGATAGTAATTTCTTTTTCTTTTCTTAGAATGTATCGTCTTTCAAATGTGTTGCGGCCAGCAAGGCTCGTACTATCATCAAGGGTGTTCTCCCCTCGGCTTGTTATGGGGTTCAGTACAAGTGATCGACACCAAGCAGCAAAGGAGCTCAAATTTGGTGGTGATGCTCGAGCTGCTATGCTTCAGGGAGTTGACATTCTGGCTGATGCAGTAGCTGTTACCCTTGGACCTAAGGTAAAGGAGGATTCTAATCAAGAATTTGATAAAGCTCCTCTTACAAATCATACTTAATTACACATGTATAAGTTGTATGTATTTGGTGAATGTTGAGTTTGTAAATATAAGTGCATAACAAAGAAATTTTCACTAGAAATGCATGAATATTTAAGTATGCCCCCAAAAAGGAAACTTCAAAGCATTGATTGGAAAGAGTTTAATGTTAAACAAAAATATTTTTTCACAATATTTTTATTTTAGAGACCCCGAATTAACTTATCAAAACTGCATCAGCACTTTACATTTTTATCTTTTTTTGGTTATGAAGAACTTCAAAATATTACTTTAACTGATTACCATTGAAAATCATAACATCATAACTTTGAGGCCAGTGATGTGAAAGTGCTAGCTTGTGAACAACATATATGGAGCCGCAAAATATGTGAATCCATCGAGATCCGCCCCGAGCAACAAGCCCTGAACCGGGACACTGGGTATGAGCTTCCTGTGATCTACGACCGTATACTAGCACAAGTTTCCCCCTGCCTACAGTCCACCAACCGCTATCACATGACCACTCTATGTGACCTGAAGGTTTCGTCACAAGCACTGAAGCAGCAGCCAAGATGTTTACGAAAGCTATGCTTTCACTTTTCATTTGACTCTGAAAGACAACTCTATATTTTTAATTATGATAACAGAGTCCAGTAACAATATTTATTCTAAAATTGAAAATAGATTTTACTCCTAACATTCTTTTCTGTTTTACCTTTTAGATAAATCTTTTATAACCAATATTCAAAACTGATCACTTTAGTTTAAATAATTCTCTGGAATGTTTTTATTTTAAAATGTTTTTTAAGCAAAACTACATGTGAAAGAGTTATTTTTCAGAAGCTTATTAATTTGATGTAGTTCCTATGTAAGTGTTTTTTTTTTCAACCTTTGATGATGAGTGAAATCACAATGAATGAAAATGTTAGTGTAACCCTATTTAAAAGCCTTATCCAATTATATACACCTAGTGCTTGTATTTGGCTGTTTATGTACTGGTTGTATGATTTAAAATGATAGACCCAAACATAACAAATTCAGTTTAGAATTTGAAGTAACGTCATCTTTTACATCAGGGCAAAAATGTGATAATTGAACAAAGCTTTGGTGGACCAAAGATTACAAAAGATGGGGTAACCGTTGCAAAGGCCATTGAACTGAAAGACAAGTATCAAAATGTCGGTGCCAAACTTGTTCAGGATGTAGCTAATAACACAAATGAAGAGGCTGGAGATGGAACAACTACTGCTACTGTTTTGGCAAGATCGATTGCTAAAGATGGCTTTGAGCAAGTTACAAAAGGAGCCAACCCACAGGAGATACGAAAAGGTTGACAAACATTCTATTAAGCTCTTATGCAAATCTTGATTATGATTAGGATTTGAGCAAAGAGTTCCTTTTATATCCATTTCTCACTCATAACCTGTATCATTTTATTATCAAGTTGTAATTTACACTGTATATTTTGTTAACTAGAAGTTTCTAATAGAAAGAGAAGTACTGTGAGCTGAATTCAGTGTGCTATTTTATGAGCCAATGAGATAAAACTAAGAGGCATCTGAAATGAGGAGAGCAACTCAGAGGAGACAGTTAAAAGTCTGGCTATCGCTACAATGCTTTGTATACAATTAATTGAAAACACAGAAATTAAAGCAAAACAAAAATATAATGAAGCGTAAATAATTCAAAAATAATTGTTTTACCAGTATCTTTACATCTGAGTAGTTCACATGAAAAACTCATAAAAGCAGATTTTCTTCCTCTAGAAAGTTGCTAAAATGACAATCACCTTGATGAATACTTCCACTAATATTTAAATTAGCATTTGATGTCAGTAATAAAATGTTATGAAAAAGCTCAAACTGCACCACAAGAGAAAGCCTTGGTTGGCAATATTGTCAATCAAATTTGTCTTTGCACTACATGTGAACGGTTACCGCTGACCAATATACTCCATGTTCACAAAAAAATCCGTAGCTCACAGCCAGCCCATCCACAAATTGACTTCAAAACTGGCTATTCACCCATGCCCAAGCCTACTTGACCAAATTGAACGTAGGTAGCCTGTCACGATTACCAGTAGTGTTGCTAGTACTAGTATGGAATATTTAAAAACTTGTATGTTAACCCTAAGAGTACTCCTAAGAGTGAAGACTGAGATAAGATCACCGACTAAGAAAAAATTCATAAAAAACACTGAGTACTCATTATAAGTAAACTTTTTACATTTTTATTTTTTTATGGAGAGTGGTAAACCATTATGAAAAGATTAGAGTTGTGAGACTTTAACACTCTGTGTAAAAGACTCTATAGTTAAAAACATTGTGTGTAATTAGTTAAAATAATTGATTATTATTGACAGCCAAAGAATCAATTTTTTTGGGATGGGGCTTTGATGTTGATTTTTTACCCCTATTTTTGCAGGAGTCATGCAAGCTGTAGCAACTATTGTTGAACACTTGAAAACCCTTTCCAAGCCAGTCACTACACCAGAGGAAATTGCCCAGGTCTGTTATTAGATTGATATGTAATTAAGTGTAATGTCAATCCAGGGTCCGAAATTAGCATCAAGTCATCAGGGATGACTAGAATTTAGAAATTATGACTGAATTTTGAAGTAATGGTTGTCCTTTTGATGACCTCATTTTTTGCCAAAGTGTGTTTTTCTATAAAAGATAAAAGAGTATGTAAATTCCGACAATTATTCTAAATCATAATTCTTCTGTTTAAAGCCTAGAAAGTTCAGTTTTCAACTGGTAAACTTTCTAAAATTCGAGATAGCTCATTCGTTGGCAGCCATCATAGCTGACCATTGCCATTCCAGTTCTACAAAATGGCGTCGAAGCGTGAACAACACATACAGCCATATGGACCTTGAGTGATGGAAGGCAGTGATGATCAATCTGAGGTGGAATGAATACACTTATTTAATCCTCATCACATTAATTGTTACTGTCTTACCACTTGCGAGTGGACAAATCATTGAAAAAGACTATGTAATCATTACGATAAGTCAAATTTTGTTTTTCAAAATTTCATTTTATTAATGTTATTAAAGTTTCTTTTCTTTTCTAAAGGTGATTGGTCTTGTTGATGTTTTTTTTTTCATATTCACGTTTGTCATGAGTGAGACTCCGTCCAAAGAACCACTTAGTGCAAAAGTTAATTTCGAACCCTGCAATCAGGTTAATAGATTTATCATTTACCAAACCCATTAATTTTTCTCATTGCTTTGGATTTTAAAAGCAAATTCATTTTGTGCTATGTTCTAGGTTGCCACCATTTCAGCCAATGGAGATCGAGAGATTGGAAATCTTATTTCTGATGCAATGAAAAAAGTTGGCAGAAATGGAGTTATAACTGTTAAGGTTGGTTTATTGATTTTTGAGTTTCTGTTTTTAACAAAAAAAGCTTATGAATACTTTTACTAACTAAAAAGGCTTTGAAAAATGAAAATAAAAACTGATCACTTTTTGCCCTCAAAAAAAATTTCAGAGTTTTTGATTTGTTAAAGCTGAAAGTAGTGATTAGATTAACAAGGTCACCCATTTCAAAGTAAATGGTAAAGTATATGGTGCAAACCATGCTAAATATGGATGGAGATAGTAAATGAAGACATGAGGCCCTGTGGTCTCACAAAATAAATTAAGGTGCCCTTGATAGAACAGAATTGAAACCATGTGAGATCTAACCCATGTGAAACAGACATTTGACATAAAATAATTGAGGATAAAAAACGTTTCTTCTGATCAAATGTTTGCAGCTGTTAGGGTGTTTTTTTTTCATTTTTTTATAAGTAAACAGAAGAACTTTATTCTTTACAATTCATATTTTGATTTTAGGATGGGAAAACTCTCTATGATGAACTGGAAGTAATTGAAGGCATGAAGTTTGATCGTGGTTACATCTCACCATACTTCATCAACACCACCAAAGGTAAATTGAAAAGTTGCTGCAATGGTAGGACAACATCAGAAATATCTTGTCAGGTTTTCTGTCAGTATATAATCTGAAAGGTCAATCAGACAAGTTATTTTCAATTGGTAATGGTAATACGAAATAAACACAGCAGTCAGTGGTTTCTGTTTTAAAAACCTATGCCACAATACAGTTTTAATGATATTATTGCAAAACTGTGGCAAACAAAAAAAGCTAAATCCTTTTATGAGCCGAGTATTTCATGGGGCAAAAACTTATTTCCAGTTTCTGTAGTGTTAAACGGATGAGAGTTTGACAGGACACTAATCCACTGCAAGTTAGTTCTCTGCTGAAGCTGATATCAGTTTACCAACCTTAATGGGGGCCACAAATGTTCAAAACTTGATAGAGCCAGGGATTGAAATTTGGACTTTTTGGTTTGGAAAGCAGATATCTTACCAAATGCACTAACTATGCTGCTTTAGCTATTATAAAGTGGTTTGATACATGCTCTTCAGTTAAGGAACTAAATACATATTTCATAATTTTTGCAGGTCAAAAGGTTGAGTTTCAAGATTGCTTGGTACTCCTGTGTCAAAAGAAGATTTCCAGCATTCAACAAGTGGTACCAGCTTTGGAGCTTGCCAACACCAGCAGGAAGCCACTAGTCATTGTTGCTGAAGATGTTGATGGTGAAGCCCTCAGTACTCTGGTATTGAACAGGTCAGCTAACAGATTTTTAACTTGCTGATAGTGTCTTCATTCTGCTGTGTACTATCTTCACAGGATTTTAACCTACATTGGGGTTTGAACAGGCCCTGAAAGTCCCTGGAAAAACCCAAGGATTTTTTTTTTAGCTAGCCCTGGAAAATCTCTGAAAACACATTTGGAAACAGCATAGACATAAAATAATCAGTTTTTGCATTATTTCTTGTCTAAGAAAACATTTTTATTGACCTTTCAAAAATGCAATGTTTGACTGAACACTGCAGCAATAATTTGTCAGCAAGTCTGCAAGAGGAGTGACAAATGTAATTCACTTAAAAAGTAATAGAACAATAGTTGGAGACTACATTAATGATCCTTGTATATTTTGACTGTATGTAGAAGGTTTTCTTAATTCTATAAGTTGTGGGAGAGATAGTTCTAACATAATATTTATGCTTAACATCCACTGTTATATAAAATTACAGATTGAAGATTGGTTTACAAGTTGTTGCAGTAAAAGCTCCAGGGTTTGGTGACAATCGAAAGAATATGCTTGCAGATATGGCTGTTGCAACTGGCGGAATGGTGAGAATTTAATATTATGTTCTCAAAACTTGTTTCTTCAACAACACGTGTCATTAAGTTATATAAAACTATTTTTAAGTTTGTTACCATAGTGAAAAAATAAAATTTTCAAACGTTTTGGACGTTAGTCAATATTATTTCATTTTTATCCGTAAAAGGTGTTTGGTGATGAGGCTTTAGAAACTAAAATTGAAGATGTTCAACTCCAAGATCTGGGTGAGGTAGGAGAAGTTGTTGTAACGAAAGATGACACTCTGTTTCTGCGAGGAAAAGGCAGTAAAGAGGAGATTGAGAGAAGATGTCTACACATACAAGAAGAGCTTGAGTCAACAAATTCTGAATATGAAAAAGAAAAATTGAATGAAAGATTGGCCAAACTTTCAGATGGGGTCGCAATTCTCAAGGTAAGAAGAGTACTGTATTTCTATAAAAAATGTTGTTGTTTGACTGACTTTTATGATCTCTACTATCAACAAAGTATATATTTTCTACCAAAGGTGTCGTTGAAACGAAAATCCAGTAGACCAACACATGATTTAGTCAACTCTAGGTTAAAATAATAAATCATTGCCTTTAGTTACAGCATCTCTAATGAAGTGCTCACAAAATTTTTAAATCCTACTCTTCTTACAGGTGTATTTAATCATTGTCAACCTATTTAGAGTTAAATCACTAAATTACATGTTTTACCTGCTCACTGATGCACTTTAATAGTATTCTTAAAAAATATTTAGGTATATAACAGAACAGAAAAGATATTTTCTTCATAAGGCCAAACCAAGTTGATTTGTTGGGGCACGGATCCATCCGACCCTCATTTTCCCCAAATGCGAAAAAAAAAGCAAGTGTGATTGTTCAATTTTAATTACTTCAGTTTTTGGTTGTTCTGCTTAATGTTGATTTCTGTCTCACAATATGAAAACGTTTAAATTAATTAGAAGCTAAATATACCTTCGTATCAACTGCGTAAATAATGGAATGTTTTTGTAGAAATGGCCGTTTGTTGGTAACACTATTGAACTTTAAATATTTTTTTTTATTTTCATTTTTTTCTGACCGACTGATCAAGTCATTTTGAAAAAAAAAAGTAATATAAATTAAATGCTTATAAATAGCTAAATAATCAAATTTTAAAAGCATAATTTACAATAAACAGAAGCTAGCAAGATTGATATATTTAATAGGTAATTTTAAAATGTGTTTTAAATTTTAGTTTAAAATTGTGAGGTAAGAGAAGTTGTAACTTAAGGAGCTGATATTTCAAGCATCGAAGAGCTAAAACTAAAAATCATCAGATCATTACTTCACTTACAATTATGATCATAAAAATCTCAACCTTGTGTGTAAATTGCACATACTTTCTGCTTTGAAAATGCCTTTAAATCTATTCGAAGAGTTTCTACCTAAACACTGAAATTTTCAATGTCGTGTATAGATTTTTTCATTTGACTGAAAGCTATATATCTTTTTTTTGTTCATTAACCAGTAATGATATTAATATTAAATTCTTAAATGTCATTAAAATAATTTTATTTCAGATTGGTGGTTCAAGTGAGGTTGAGGTAAACGAAACAAAGGATCGTGTAAATGATGCTCTTAATGCCACAAGGGCAGCTGTTGAAGAAGGTATCGTCCCCGGTGGTGGCGTGGCACTCCTTAGGTGTTCCTCGGCACTTCAAGGTATTAAATATGAGAACAATGATCAGAAGATTGGGATTGACATTGTAACCAAGGCATTAAGGAAACCTTGTCAGACTATTGCAGAAAACGCTGGTGTGGAGGCTACTCTGGTTGTTGAAAAGGTGAAATAACTTATTACTCAAACTAGAGGGGAATAATATCCTCTACAACTTTTACATTATCTTATAATTTTAAATTCCAGTTTTTCTAACACTCTTATTAAATCTTTATTTAGGTAATAACTTCTTCAAATTGGTTCAGTTGAATGAATTGCACACTCCCTTAGTGTTTAGATTACTGTTTGATTTGTCCTGGAAATACAATGTTGTTAGTTCTCAATTGTTTGAGAAAATATAACAAAAAAAATTCACAGTTACTATTTTATTAATAAAGTAGTACAGAACTATTTTACTGTTATGGTTCACTTATATTCTCTATAAAGTGATTACAAGTTGAAAGTAATACGTCATCTATATAAGTTTTAAGTCTGTTTGTCTTTTCAAACGCACATTAAAGTGAATTATTATATGGCAGGCTCGCTGAGCGGGCAAGATGAAGCGAATTCTGTGTTCTGATTGGTTTCACGAGCGGGCAAGATAGGCCCATCTTGCCCGCTCGGGATTTTCGGTAGTAAAGTGAAATTCTTTGGCCATATAATAAATCCTTTATTGAACAAGCTTGTTTGGTCAAGATAGCTGGATATTGGCCTCGTTCTTTTTTTGCATTTTCATGGACCTCGACTTCTTCTCGGCCCATAATAACGCAAAAAAAGGACTTGGCCAATATCCAGCCATCTTGGCCTCACGCTTGTTCAATAACGCATATATACTGTAATTGTTCGCTTTATCTCATCTTAATATTCTGTTTAGACAAGTATTTAAAGATATGGCTTGGTCCTGTTAACCTGAGGGACATATTTGTCCTGGCAATATGGAAACTCAAAACTGACATCTGGAAAATCTGAAGAGTACGACCTGGAAAATGTAAAAATAAACTTTTTATAGAAGAAATGTTCGTGTTGACACAAGCTTATTTTTCTCAGAAGAAAAAATCTTCTGAGTCCCTAACGGGAATCGAATCGTATAAGATTTTCATGACATTTAACATGACGCTATCAGTCATTTGGCGGACAAGTACGGCAAAATGGCATTGTTTTGAAGGTCATTATGCTCGAACAAAACTGTGAAAAAGGCGTTTTTAGGCATTCTGGGGAATGTAATTTTCAAAATTTTCCCCTCGGTGCCAATCATGGTGGCTCCTCGCGGTGACACTATATCCAGTGAAATTTTTATTCTCAAAAGTTGACAGGTCTGGGCAGCTGCCTTTCTCATGCAAATGTAAACCGTTAACATTTAACCTGACTGCGGAACCAGCGTCAAATGATATTTTAACTTTGTAGTTTGTTTTTATAGAAAAAACGACAATCTTATTCTCTGTTAATTACATGTTTAGGTTTTGTCAGCCGAAGGTACCCAGGGCTATGATGCATTGAATGACAAGTACGTAGACATGATCCAACAAGGGATCATAGACCCAACCAAAGTCGTGCGAACAGCCATCACTGACGCTTCTGGAGTTGCATCATTGCTCACAACTGCTGAAGCTGTTGTTGTTGAGATGCCGCAGGAAGAAAAACCAAACCCAGCAATGGCCGGTGGGATGGGAGGAATGGGTGGGATGGGAGGAATGGGTGGAATGGGAGGATTTTAAATCTGATCTCGATGAATTCAATCCCAATAGGCCGGTTTCTCATTCACAATAGCTGCTGACTTCTAGGACTGCAGATTTGGTTTGAGATGAATGAATGACATCTCATTGTACACCTTCCCAAAGTTGTATGATCTCAATCTGAAGTCATTTTAACCAGTGGAAATTGTGAATAAGAAAATGGTTTATTGATGAAACTGTTTTCTTGCATAGCTCATGAACGTTGAGAATCAAGCAAAATTAATACAGGCAACCGAATACATACGAAGTAATTTGTAGCAATTTTCGTAAGTCCGATTGTGCTCAAGGCATTACTGATCAATGTTCTCTCAAAGATGCTCGATCTGCCTGATAACTTTACTTAATGAGTTTCTCACTGTAATCCATGTCGCTCTGAAACAAGTTGAAACAAACCTGACAAAGAGTTTTCTTACTCTGTGACTACAGAGCAACGCTCGATTTTTATAAAGCTTTATCGTAAATCTTTTTAACAGAATCTAGTTAACTGGCAAATTTAGAGCTGCAATAATTGCAATAAACTTAAGACTGTTATGACTATAACGTACATTAATTGTAAGTGTTGTATTATCTGTTGTCCTATGAGTTTTTAACTGTAGCAGAAAAGTTGCTTTAAGTGCTGCTCTTTAGCGCGCCGAAGAATTTAAACTGACTTAACTTGTTTAGAGAACTGGGTGTTTTCCGAACAATTGAACGAAATGATAAAACTATCGCAACGTTTTCAAACTGGTCGTGTTTTCTCAGTAGCAAAATAAAGCGTTTATGTCGAGTTAAATGGTTGATTCAGTGTTCATTTGTATTGAGATAGTTGTCATTTATTTCAGCAGTTTTAAAATGGGGCAGTGTGTAACGAAGAATTTAACCGTTGTATAAGAAAAAATTGGAATCACAGACATGGAACCGGGTGCAGACGATTTCTAATTAGTTGGAAAATTTTTAACGCATTATTAGAATTGGCTGTCGTTTTCATAGTAACCGTTGTAATGCTACAATACTATTTCGATTTTTCGAACAGGGTGAATAGAATTTAGGAAAAGTTAATCCAGGTAACAAGTGGAAAGCCAGGATATTTGAGGGTGATTTTCCCCAAGTAAGGTCTATCTGAGTAAAAATGTAATGATTATGGGATGTGGCACGAATGATAATCATAATCGTCGATAGCATATGTGCGTGCTAGTATCAAGTACTAGCTGATGTGGGTACATCGAGGCCACGTTTGCAGTGCACAAACTCCCTTTTATCATTCGATGGAAATGTTCTATCTTTCTCATTGGCCCAAGCCAAGCACGTGACCTACAAATAACTGCCTACAAATATGACACTGCTCATGCGCATTACCGTCTGGCGGAGTT
>JAOEHV020415233.1:0-10551 GCA_025447995.2 Isaurus tuberculatus | reverse complement strand
GTATCTCAAAATCAAAAAAAGATTTTTATTTCGAGTTTTAGAATTAGAAAGCTTTAATTAATGTTCTATTTGAAGAATAAAAATCGTAAAAATGATAATTTTTTGCATTATTTTGTCCTGTGTATCCTTAAGGTGCAGTGGTTAGCACACCTGACTGGAAAACAAAGGTTTGTACGGTTTGAGTCCCACTAAGGGCAACACACTGGTCATTTTTTTGGAAAAATGCACAAATTGAATTTCTTTAAACTGTTTTAAGTGGCCTTTCAAAATCTCAAAAAACCTGGTTTTAGTTCAAAAGCTAAACAAATGGGATTTTCATGATTACTCTTCGCACTTCAAAGAAATATTAAATTTAAACTTATTTTTTGTCAGAACTTTATTGTATAAAGTACTATTAAATAACTTTCTCCCTATTAATTTTTCCAGCCGGAAAGAGCAAGACAGTGGAAGAAGTAGAAGATATGTTAGAGAGTGGAAACCCACAAATATTTACTTCAGATGTAAGTTCAAAATGATCTGTGACATTTAAATAAAAATTAATATACAAAACTCTCTGACTGATAAAATCTCTAACGCTTTAATGTACATTGCAGATTTTAAAGGTAGGTTTGTTTTTTAATTAGTTTCCATAATTGTTTTTATATTGCTTCAAAATGCATTTTGTTTAAATGTTTCTCTCAATTATTTCTATGTTATAGATTGTAATTGAAACACAACAAGCCAGACAAGCCTTGGGGGATATTGAAGCAAGACATAAAGATATTATTAGGCTAGAAAAAAGTATACAGGTCAGACGATGTGCTATTGAAAGTTCAGTTTAAGAACTTGCAATGATATTTATTTATTTTCCTACACAGCTACCCCTCCCAAGGAGGATTAGATTCAGGTTGGGGTGGTAGGGCAAACTAATAATTTGACAATAGTGGAAAAAAACGGCAAAAAAAAACTAAAACAGGTTTACATTAATGTGGCCGGTTTAGAGTAGAAATACGGGTGCGAAATTGTTCAACGATATCACAGTCATGATAAAAAACATGATTGTGGAGACTGTTTCATTGTGATATTGTTTATGGAAAGAATGACAAACGATTGGAAGTAGTATTGCATGATAGAGGTAGGAAAGACAGTTCATGCATGCGGCATGATCTCCTCCTTGGGGGGCACAGCTGATCTTTGTGGGATGATGGGATGATTTAGAAAAATAAATAATGGTTTTTGGCTTGTACAAAAAGCTTATCTAAGCTTAAGCTAGACTGTGCTGTTCAAAGTTAGTGTGAATTAATTTGGGCATATTATGATGACAGATGATGATGGTTAGTGGTAATACCAGTACTATCACTGAATAACTGACATTTTTAAATGTGTTTCCTATTGTTTCTATAGGAGCTTCATGAGATGTTCCTTGATATGGCCATGTTGGTTGAAAGCCAGGTAATTGCAATTATTTTGTAGCTTTGAATGAGTGGAAAATTCGTCTTCAAATTTCAAAGTGGTAGAAACCTTCAGGAGCTACATTTTTCAGTCATTCTATTTCTGTAGTTAATCTGTGATTTGTTTCTGTAGGGGGAAATGATTGATAGAATTGAGTTTAATGTTGAACAAGCAGTGGACTATGTTCAGTCGGCTAAAACAGACACAAAGAAAGCAGTCAAATATCAAAGCAAAGCCAGGAGAGTAAGTATTTATATTATTTTAGTAGTTTAGAACATTTACTCCCCGAAGTCATATTGCAAATTGAATAGTTATTTGGCCAACACCAGTTGCACAATATGCAGTGCATACCGTATATTGCTGTGTATAAGTCGAGTCGACTCCGTGTATGTAAGTCGCCCCCTATTTTGTAGCCAAAAATGTGCAAGTTTTAGAATTTCCTCCATATTTTGCAAATAAAAATACCAAAAGTTTGTAACTCATATGGAACAAAATGTATAAAACTGCCTTAACTGTGGAGGTTAATGGTGAAGATAGTTGATGATTTTTACACAAGCACAGAATTTTAGTTTTACTTAAAAGTATTTTTATTGATTCAAGTACTTCTCATGTAATTGCTAGTTTTAATCGTTTTTCGTTTTTCATCTGGGCTAACACTCAAAACGTTAGCACCATAACTCTGTATAGTAACACATTTCAACGTAGAGCTGATTAAATCATGCGTTAAGCTGATGTTACACGAGGCAATTTTTCGTGCAACTTGTCTCACAATGCCAATGCAAGACAAGTTCCACAAGGCATTGCAGCATGTAACACCCTGTGCAATGGCTAAAATCGTTACGAGACCAGTTGCAGACATTGTTGCCGAAAGTAAAATCCAGTTCAACTTTTTGCAATGATTTTAGTTGCGAATTTCAAATTGCAGGAGCCATTGTAATGTGTAACACCCCCTTTGCAACTTGTCTTGCAATGGCATTGCAAAACAAGTTGCACGAAAAATTGCCTCGTGTAACATCAGCTTTATGATTTCTAAAACTTACACTTGACACTGTAATATATACCACATACTGAACACTACAACTCCCAAACCATGCTTACTGAAACATGTTCTTTTTTCAACAGAAAAAAATCCTTATCATCATTTGTATTTTGATACTGATAGCCATTATCGTCGGTATTATTGCTGGAACACTTTCTTGATGGGTAAGTTTGTTTCTACTGAGTAAAAATTAAGAAACATTTACCGTTGATGCAGTCCAGTTCTCATTTTTTCTAGAGACAAGATCCCTATTGTGAACCTCTGCTTTGTGAAGGTTTTTTTTTTCATTTGTGTGATGTTTTCTTCTAAACCTAACTCAACTTTTTTCATCATTTGTAAAATGACTGGTTATTGCTGACAGCTAACCTGTGATAAATAATAGTCCCGTCCAGGGAATGCTAAAAACTCTCTTCCGTTTAACACCTTTGAAACCAGAAATAAACTGCTGCTTCATGAACCACCAGGCTTTAAATAGAACTTAACGTATATAGTCAGTTTGGCCTAGTGGTTATCACTCACGCCTCCCACCACTACGAACCCGAGTTCGATTCCCGGGGTTCGTACGTGGGCTGAGATTTATCGATCTCAGTCTGATTCCGAGGGTTTTTCTCCGGGATCTGCGGTTTTCCTCCCTCCATTGAAACGACTTTTACGCAAAAATCTGTGCCGTCGACCGCTTAAACATTAGCCTCTGGATAGGGAGATTGGGGAACCACTCCCTGCGCGTAAAGACGTTAAAAAAGTATTTATTTGTTTGTTTATATACTGGATAGGTAGATTCTTTGAGGCCAAGACATCTGATTGTGTAATATTACTCAACTAGTCAAACAAACTGCCATCAACAATGTTATGAAATACTGAATGAAAATCTATTTATTTGAGAGCAAAAAAATGCGCGTCTTTCGCCACTACGGAACAATTGAAACTAGACCCGTATTGGAGTAGCCAATCAGAATGCACCCCACTAGTAGAGAATGATACTAAAAGTCAATTATACATCCATAATGAATGGACGTTCAGTCAATAACCCTGAGGTTGAAGGCGTAGTGTCCTACTGCTTGAATTCCATGTGACCGAAAATTCTAGTTGTTTTCGTATTACACAACAATTTGGACTAAAAGAAAATGCTAAGGTTAATAAATACGTACTGAAATTTTATTAAGTTGATAGGCGAAATATTTTCGCCACTTTGGAGTTTTGATGATAGGCCTCTGGTACTACAGCCAATCAGAAAGAAGGATTTACAAAAGCCCAATAGTCGAATGATTCTAAAACGCACAACGAGTAGGATAGTAAAGTTGTAAATACTATTGAAAATGTATTTAGCATATTTAAAAAAGTGTATAATTTAGTAACTAGGAGACTATTGAAACTATGCTCAGGAATATAGCCAATCAAAAACTATAAGAATTTTCAATAGTCCACAATTCAGTTTGGTGAAACTAAAATGTGTTAACAGTGTTATATATGTTCCTTGACCCACAGATATCCTCAACACGGCACCTAGAATTCACATTAGTGGCGACCAGCTCAATTAGATATTTTTACACAAATTTGGCAACGTTTGCTGTAGTGGACATGTTATCAAATGAAACACAAGTGCAGCATTGCTTTGGAGTCAGATGGCAATTAAATGGTGTACATTTACAACCTTACTAATCAAGAAAATAAGCTTTTTCAATCTGCAAATTTTGTTATTATTTACGGAAATTGAACATGTGCAATGTTTACACTGAAAAATTTCACTTCAACGTATTACCGGATGCAAGTACTGATACAAAGAATCAATCTGCATGTCAAAGGTCTCATAAAAAGAGTAGGTTCAGTTGTGCTATCATTTCACAAAAAGAACAAATATAGTGCCATCACTGTTTGCCGAAAATCAGTGATTTTATCCGAATCCATCGGAAACGACATGCATTATTTAAGAGTAAACTTTATTGCCGCTAAGAATAACTTAATTCTTTGGTTCTTACAAAACATAAATCATGTTTGCAGAACAAAACGTACAAAATAAAACAAACTTTTGGCATTTAGTGACGGTTTTGATAGTTTAGTTTAAAATCCATCTCATACAAATGTCTGGTCCGGCACTGAAAAGCTCAACCGTATTAGAGATCATGATGCTGAAAAATCGAGCTGGAACTTGAAGAACTCTTGCCGCAGGCCCGGAGATTTCAGAAATTTTCGGTTCCGTCATTTTGCCAGCACGGAACCGACACGTAACCGGAAACGATCGTTTCCGTGAAATATTCTGGCCTGTTGCCGGTTTGATTGTACGTCTAATTACACTACAAACATGGAAGTAGCTGTAAGTTTAGAGAACTTTTAGTGCAATTTTAAATACTAAAATTTAGAAGATCATAATTAACATTTAACAATTGTTGTGGCAGCTCTGCTGCGTCGATCGTTGGATTTACAGGTCTCCAAAAAATTTACGCAAGTTTACTCTTGTTCAAATCCGTCAATAGCGGTAGAGTGAATGGGACTATCATATTACAAGTCTCTCGTGTCGTATTTTTTTTTTCAGACCTTTTACGTGAAAGAGGAATTGATTCTTCCACATTACTTTATTTTTGCAAAAAATCGTAAAAACAAAATTAAAACAATCAAATAATTACTTTACAAGTCTCCGAAAATGTAACGAAAGTTATGCTACGTTCCAAAATTGTCATTCACATGTGTACAATTAAACTATCATGAACTAAAAACAATCAGTGTAGTCGTTTGTAAAACATTTGGCTCGCGCGCTTTCTGAGCAAAGCTAAAAAAGCCAGCTAAATCCTTTTACGAACCTAGTGGCCCATTGGAGCCGACGCATATCACCGGTTTTTGTAGTGTTAAGAGGATGAGGGTCCTTTACTCCCCCTGGACGGGGCACTCGTTTACCGACGTCGTAAGTATGGAAATCTGAGTTAAGCCTTAAATATTTGCGTTCCACGTCAGGAGAACACAATCATAATCTTTCGCAGGCGGAAAAAATCTCGATTTTGTGGTTGATCCAAATCGACGCCATCTTGGGTTTATCCGAGAGGGGACGAGAGGGTCTGAGTTCCATTATGATTGAAAGACGCGGGGTCGCTGTGATAGAAAAATCACCATCCTATCCAACCTTTAAACTATCGAACGCACTTCACTAATCTATGATTACTACTAGTCCTAAGAATATTCTTAGAGATCACAGGTTGAAATAATAAGCCCGGGAGTACGGTATTTTCAAACAGGCCCATCATTGGCATTGCCACAGGACATTTCAGGAACGACTAGTACCGCATTTGGTTGTTTTGTCGGTCTGTTTGCCGTTTGGTATTTCAGAGAATTTTCCTTACTTATCATTTTTTTGGTATATGTATTTGTTTCTGCAAAAAAATGGCTGTTCCTCGGGTTTTCGTTGTTGAATCTTCAAGTGAGGATTGGGATGGGAAGGAGGGGTAAGGAGGTATGTTTTGTCGGCATATTTTACAGAGTAGTCTATTAGAGTCCTGCTGTGAGGAATTGAAACATGTCCAAGCAAGTTTTTTCTCAAAACTTGTTTTAATGTGTTTAGAGTACTGCAATCTGGTATCATATTTTAAAGTTGGACTCGAAGTTTAATGATTGTATCATTCAAACCTTTTTTTTTTACAAATTGATTGAAAAGCTAGATTTTTCTTCTTAAGGATGTGGCCGATTTGGTTCGTTGTTAATTTCTGTTCTCCCTCAGTAATTTATACAAAGCAAAACAAGCTATGTTTTCTAACAATTATTGACAAACAAATTTTTTTTAAAACTATTTTTAAGGTAGGCTTTAAGCTTACAACTAATGAAAGTTATATGAAAACAAACAAAGATAGACACTAAATCATCTTTAACTCTAAAGACCTTGAATGGCTTGAAATTCTCACGGTGCTATTTTTGAATTATTTACGTAATGCAAAAAGTCCCGCAGTTTCGTTCTGGTTTAGTTAGGCGAAACAAAATCCCTGATGGTTGGGGGTGAACCTCGTCCTGGCGGCGTCGGAAAAGTTTGACTTTAAGGAAGCTTCAGTTGTCATAGTGTAACTGGTGTTGTAAATATGTGAGGAAAACTTCAGCATAGTTTTAAGGTAAGACTCTTAATATATGTGAAAGTTACATAAACGGTTTAGAAAAGAAACTACATTTTAACCGACACTTTGTAGAACTTGAGATTTTTTTTTTTTGCCTCATTATTTTTCAGTTCAGTATAACCTTAATGTATTTTGATCGAAAATCGAACATTTGATAATCAAAACAATTTTGCAAGAGTTTCACTGTTCAAAGAGTTTGTCAAACTTATCTTTATAGTCTGATTTTTTTAGATAACCGTTTCGAACCGTGGATTCTGTATCAGCTAGACAGTGAGTAGTTTAGTAAAACAAAAGAGTTTCGAAAACTTCAAATTCTTTACTAATTTCTTTGTTATGATTAGTTTTTCGCTAACCCAAAATAAACCAATCCAGATGTTGCTAGGCAACAACAATACTGAGTAAACTAAAATTGGCGCCCTACAATTTTATTTTGATTATCCACTTCACTTGTCAAAAAAGTCAGTTCGTTTGTTTTAAACTATTCTATCACCATAGTTGTTTCGGCGAAAATTGCTATGGGAGCATGTATTTGCTGTTTGTTAAGATAGAAATATTTGTATAAAGTATGACTAAACGTTGCCCAGCAACGGAAGTTGTGGCATCAACACAACCTCGTACCCAGGAAAGGGCCCTGGGTACGAGGATGAAAGGGAAAGAGGTCCTGGGAACAAGGTTGCAAAACCTGGTTGCAATATTACCCCTCCCCACTCCCTCTCCTTTTTTCCAACTTCCCCTCCCCTCCCCGCTTTCTAGTTAAAACTTTTAAGCTAATTGCGGGAAGACTGGGACTAGTTGTCTCGGTTGCCTAGGAATCGAAGAATAAAATGGCCGTTAAGTTGGTTCTAAGTACAAGAAAAACTCCAACTATTTTTGATGATGGTTACAAGCCAACTTTTGAAATTGATGGAACACCATGTTGCTTACGTTGGACAATCGATGACGTTGCTGATTGGATTGAATATTTGGGCTACAAACAATATCGGGTGAGCGTTTTGTAACTTCTTCACAGCCGTTTCGCACTTACTTAAAAGTTAATCCTGTTAATGCAAATACAAAAAAAAATTGATTAACCCAGCGTAACATCACGTTGGTCCGTTTAGTTCAAACTAATTGCTTCAATGGTTTCAGAGGTTCACCTTCGATTTAAATTTGGCATGGTCATTCGTATTAAAACTCGTAAGAGACCCTTACGCCCAGACTTGCGTTCACTTTTCTTACTGAAACCAAAAATGAACTTTTTTCCCAATTTCCATGTAATTCTTTACTTTAACAACCCAAATTATTCTATTTAAAACTGATTAGTAATTAAACTGCTGCTACCCGTTCTCATTGCTTTTCTATGAGTCAAATAGTCAATTCGGCGCTACGTAACTCGTTGACTATCTGTGGCTGATGACTACCACTTCAATCTGGACAAATCGGATAATTTACACCAAGTTTTTTGACTATTAACATTATTGCATAGCTAGTATTGAAAGTTAGTTGGTTTTCTTTTTTTTTTAATTTTTATATATAATTTTTCGGCGCATTTAAATATATATCCATAGAGTTTGTGCCTTATAAATTTATTTAGTAAATAATAATAATGATTATTATTATTATATTTCAGAACTGCTTTGCAAATAATCTCATAAGTGGAAGAAGACTGATTCAAGTTGATGCCTCGGCTTTACCAAAGATGGGGATAACAGACTTTGAGCACATAAAGGTAAAATTATAAAAAAACAAAATTGTGTTGTTCCTTTTACGAATAAGTAAATCCTTTTACAAGCCCAGTGGCCCATGAAACCGGTGCTTATCTCTGGTTCTGTAATGTTAAAGCAGATGAGAATCCTTGACCCTCCTGGATAAAACACTGATCCATCGCAGGTTAGCTCTCAGCCGAAGCTGGTTCTCATTTACCAATCTCTTAAGAATGGAAAGCTAATTTTGTAAGCTTTTGTTGAAAATTTACACAAATGTTCAAATTTCAACAGAGCTGGGGATTGAACCTGGAACCTTGTGGCTGGAAGGCAAATAGATCTAACCAACTGGGCCAACCATGCTGCTGTAAAATATTAAAGCAGTACTTGCATTAGATCTAATCTTTGGCTAGGTCTAAGTTTACTTTGATAAAGGGGCAGATTTGATGGATAATGTCAAAGAAATGTTTAAATTCAGTGTAGCTTGGAATCAAACCTGGTAACCTGGAAGGCAATGATTTTTTACCATTTGGGCCACTTGCAAACTGCATTGACAGAATGGAAAACTTTGTGGTAAATTATTTTTATTCTTATATTTATTTTGACTCATACAGAATATGAACAAATTTAATTATTTTGTGTATATATCAATCTTCTCTTTTATATAGTTTTTTCATTATGTGATCTACACTGGCTGGTAATACACATATTTGATGAAAATACAAAATTGTTAGTTGCCACGACTTGCATAATTTATTTAACTTTAAATTTTTGATATAGGTTCTTTCAAAGCACATTCGAGATGCACTTGGTATTGAGGAACCAAATTGGAACAGAAGTATAGCATTGCATCATCGTGAACATTTAGGATTGTTTTTGGAGAGAAAGAGCAAAACTGGAGCAGAATCTAATGCACTAACTCTTGAAGAGTTCTACAATCAAATGAAGAAACAAGAACGAGACAGATTACCAGAATGAAAATAAAGGAAAAAAATAGTAGATACAAAATTTAAATACAAAATAATGTAACATAAACATTGTAACATATGAACTTAGCCCTAATTTGATACTCAAGTTATCATAAAACAAATATTAAAACCAAATGACTTTCAAGATGCTTCTTTCTTTATGTAATTTTAGTCTTTTACTATTTTTCCCACAAATAAATATTAAATAAATTTGTCTTAACCAGCTTTCATAATTATGCAAAAAGCAAAAATTATTGTTGTTGTTGATTTCATGTTCATCTTTTTTCTCTGAAATCATGGAATAGCTGGTTGATATCCAGTTGGGAAAGCCTTGGTTCACAGGCCTTAACAGGGGAGAATGACCCACTTTAAGCTTGGTTGGCAATCCTTCTAGTGATTTAGTCATAACCAGTACAAATTAATACTGATTTCTGTCTCCACTAAAAAGACTAAAGCAGCAAAAAGAAAGAAAGGAAAAGAGAAAAAGAAAGCAAAAAATACGAAGGAATGAAGAAAAAAATAGTGTATCAGAACTAGCAATTTCAAATCATGCAGAATTTTTTTATTTGTTTTTAGTAGTTGTTTTAGAAATAAATGTTATCCATAAACATTTTGTTTATTTTCATTAGAACAGCATCCATACACTAAAGGTATATAAGTGCACCTCCCCCGCAAAAAATTTTGGCTACGTGCCCGCAGGTTAGATTTCAGCAGGCACTGGTTCTCGATTTACAGATTCATAAGAATGGAAAACTGAGTCATCTGTGGCGAAAGAACAAATGTTAATAACAATAATATCAGCAGAGCTGAGGATCGAACCCGCGTGACCTCATTAAAGGCATAAATCTTACCAACCAAGCCATAATACAACTCATGACTCAGGAGATTCAGGGCTCGAACTTAACTTTTAAACTTGATAGTCAAATGGCCAGGATTCACTAGCCATATAAATGTGTTTCTAATAGTTTCAATCAAACATGGTGATCGTAGATTTCCATTTCAAGATGGCGGACAATTTTTTTTTTTGCTAGCATTGCATCATGGGTATACTATTTGGCTCCATTCTCCCAGGTCAAGAAAAATCAAGATGGCGGTGAATAAACGCCAGTTGTTAATGAGGAAAAATGTGGAAAATATTTTAAGGCTTATGTTATTTATAGAGGTGAAAATTAAGTAGTCCAGATGGCTAAATCCACTAGCAAAAATTCAAAATCTACTGCTACATGTGTGTGTAGAAAATTGGGGAAATATTTTTAAAAAAAATCACAAATGTTTCCCATTGTTATTGTCCATAAATGCAAGGGCCGTGGAGCGTTTTCAAGTGTGGGGATGGAGGGGGAGGG
>JAOEHV020415133.1:0-10551 GCA_025447995.2 Isaurus tuberculatus | reverse complement strand
AACACAGCCAATCCGAAAGCGTAAAAATGTGCTATTGATATTCAAATAAGTTCACATCGATGTCCAAAAAGACAATATATCATTCTGCCCTATGTTTTGTAAATTTGACTTTTCCGAATGCATAGGGTCGCGAACATGCTTCACAGATTGGTTTTAGCTCAGGCCCGGCCCAGGCGTTGGCAGTTCGTAAAAGGTAAGAGGTTTAAAACCTCTTTTAGATAGAAGGGAGAATTTTTCATCTCGGGCGGCACAGTGCCTGCAGTATGATAGCAAGTAATTATGATATAAGCCACACCTTTTAGGGTAACATGTTACCCCTTAACAGGAAAAGAGTTCATTGAAAGGAAAAAAAGGGGCTAGAAATAGGTCATTCTCAGTGTCTCAGGGGACGCCTGTAACTAGACCGTTTTCCTGTTAACGGGTCAGATGTTAAAGTTTCATGCGCCCTAGTTCATTGCTTTTTTAAATTAAAAGGCGGAAGTTCAGGGCGATCAGTTAAAATCATGTTAAAAAATTAAAATGTTATGTACATTTTAAATAAATCAGATTTTTAGAATTTTTTAAGATGCCCAATTAACATACGATGAAATTCTGAAAAGTTATAGGTTGCAAATTCTCAAAGTTGTCTAGCTGATTTTGTCCACTGGTAGACGCTTACGTTTACCCACGGTTTTTGTTTGGGAACAAATGATTAAATCAGGTTTATACAGAAATTTATAATTGTCTATTATTTTAGAGTTTTGGTTAGTGAAGGTGTAGGAAATTCGTGTTATTTGTTAGTTAAGGGTAAAAAGGTTAGCTTGTATTGCTAACAAAGGTTATTGTTATGTGTTAGCTTATGCCGCTAGCTAACTCCTTTTTCCGAGTCTAGTGGCTTATCTTCGCGGGTTTTCGTAGTGTTAAGCGCGCGGATGAGGGTCATTGACTCACCCTGGACCGGACACTAATCCATCGCAGGTTAGCTCCCAGCCGAAGCTGGTACTCATTTACTTACCTCGTAAGGATTGAAAGCTGAGTAAGCTTTGGCGGAAACGAAGGTCACACAAATGTTCAATTTACGACAGAGCCGAGGAATCGAACCTGGGACCTTGTGGTTGGAAGGCATATAGGTTTATCAACTGCGCCAATCATGCCGCCTCGTTGCTTGTGCGGCTAACAAAGGTTAAATCAGCCGCGTAGCCAGTATTTTTTCCTGGGGGTGGAACTCGAATTTAAGTGAACCTCGTGTCAACAAAACCTTTTAAAATTGATATACATTTGGTACAAGCTGTTCTGTTGAAAATAGACAAAATGGTTAACATTTCTTTCTTGTAAACAACAAAAATAAATGCAGATAAAAAATTATGGAATTTACTTTTTCCTTTTTTTTTTTACCGTATTAGGCCTTTCTGAGCAGACCTTTTTGGACAATTAGGGGGTGCATGTACACCCGGTGCAATCCATCCTCACCCCTTCTCCCCCCCCCCATCTCAAGCGCCTGTAATTGCAATGATGGTAAAAATATTTAAATTGTATCTGTTTCAGGTATTTCTTCTGATCAATTAAGTTATTCTTATCCATGTAATTTGAGTTATTTAGCCACGCTATCCGAACGACTGCATTCAATCTGTCTTTTGTATCTCTATACCGATCAAGCAAGCCAGGAGATCAAAGTAAGGTTTTTATTTTACTCTTTGTAGTTGATCGAATTTAGTTTCTATAGATATACTTGATTTTATTATGATTTAGAACTTTTAATCTTTATAACATAGAGGGCAAAATTAGTCGGTGCTGATTGGCTCACGAGGGAGGGCTTTTTTCTTTAATTGAGGGCAAAATTACTTGGCGCTGATTGGTCACTGGCTTGCGAAATACGTTGTTTTGGCAACAATGGCTTCGCGGTTTGCCGAAGTTGATAAAAACGGAATTATAGATTTAATCTGTTTAATGTTTTCTAGTGAAAACGAAAATACTATAGAAAAAGTACAAATTATTGGATAAACGTCTCTCAGAAGGGGGCAGCAGCAAGGAAAGTCGAACAACGCCTTGAAGAGTACGCGAAAGCGAAGAAGAATTTTGCCCTCGATGTTATAAACATGTAATCGCATGGTTCCTCGTAAAATTAAGGATTAATTTCACTTGTGTTTTCAATTTTTTCAAAATTACCCTCGTCGCTCTGCGACTCGGGCAATTTTGGAAAACATTGAAAACACTCGTGAAATTAATCCTTAATTTTACTCGGCCCCATACCATTACCTATACTAATTGTTAGCAGCAATGGACAGCTGTTTCCTCATCAGCGTAGCATTGCTATAACAAAGAGGCTCAGGTCTCCATGCAAGGTAACAAAGATCAGTAAAAGCATATTTCTTTTTGGATACATGACTGGAGTGATAATCGTGAGATATCACTTGACTTGCGTGTTAGTATTAGGTACTTGAGGCCACTAAAAATTTAACTTAGGCGGCCTTGAATGACAATCGATATCTATTTTAATTCTTCCAATTACTCGATTTCTAATTTTGTTGTATTTAGTTTATCTATCATCAACGGCGGTAACGATTGTCGCAAAACCAAAGAAATACGAATACCAATGGGATAAATTAACGCTTCGCATTTAATTAGTCTTCTGTCATTCCTGACCCTTTTGTTTTTTATTGTTATATTTTTCTCGCATATTTCTATGCCTTTATTTCCTTTTATCTTTCTATCTACATATCTCATTGGACAATCTATCCTTACATCACTATATAACCACCTCTCTGTTTTTTCTCATACACTTCACTCCAACGAAGGACTACAGTCCGAAACGTCAGTGTTTGTTATTCTTTAACGGTGTACAACTTAAAAATTTATACAAACTGTTTCTATAGAAACACTGATGCAGCATCTGATTTTATCACAGCTATCTACAATGCATCAATCTGGATTCCGGATACCTTATTTCTATATTTTTACTTGTGACTACTTAATTTAAGATGAACCAAATTGTCGGTGTTTCTTTGCTGCTCTTTTAACTTGTTCAGTCATGTTTTAGGTGATGCGATTGAGAACAAAGCAATTCGAACTCTCTTTGCCGGTCACAAGAAACAACTCAGAGTTTCATCAACCAAAGGTAACAACCACGTTTCGTAAAATCTCTGATACTTATATTTAAAACTCTTCTACAAAGAAAAAAAAACAGAAGTTTTTGGACTAAATTTCTTCTTTTGAAATTGTTGTTCGTAAAGGAATCTTTAACCCAAAGTTGAACAAAATATTTTTCATTTCAGAGGGATCAGGTTGTTCAAATAATTCTCAGCTTTTACAGTTCTCCTTAATAGAATATTTAGGCAGCATGTTTTTAAACTTTATTCTACTTTTTCGATGCTGGACAAAAAAGTCCTGAAGCTAATCGTGTGCCTGCAGTCATAGTATCAAGCGGTAATTAGGTTAGATTTGATCAAAGATGCCATTTTAAAGTCACAGTTAAGGACGGAAATTGCGTTTCCCCGGTTTTAGGCGCCACTGGTCATCTTCTTGGAGCGGCAGGAGCAGTTGAAGCAGTCTTTACAGCTCTTGCAGTTAGCAAGGTAAAAACTCTTGGATATAGTCCTAAGGATAACATTACATAACATAACGTAACGTAACTTCATTAACGATAGTTGGTTACTTGTTTAAGAAGGACTCGTGGTGTTATTTACGTTAATGTTCATCGCGTCATTATTAAAAGAATTTTGGAAAGTAATGAAAAACTTCGGAAATTGAAAATGAATTTTCCTAGACCTGAAAAACTCTTTTTTGAAATTGTAACTTATTCTCAAGGGTTATGGAAAAGTTTGAAAAGAGTTTTGAAAATTCAAACAACGGATACTGTACAAAGGTACTCTGTATTAATGAAGTTAGACTGATGTTGCTTGGGTTGATTAAGTTATGATAATGAATGTAACTAACCATTTTCAGCGAATGGCTCCTCCAACACTGAACTTGCACGGGTTCGACAACAAAGATGAGTTTGATCTCAACTATGTTGCAGGTCAACCACAGATGCTTACATCTTTCAACAGAATTGTTGCTTTAACCAATTCATTTGGGTTTGGAGGAACGAACTGTTGTTTGTGTATTGGTGAAGAAATTGGCAGCTAAAAGACCTTTGAAAGATACTTAGATGAACCTTGATGGGAGAGATTGTGAGTACTAGCCCAGGCTTTGATGATGATGCTCTCTCCAAGCTGGAATCAATTGAAACAAGAAATGAAATGAGACATGTATGCAGTACCTCAAAACTTTTAAGTTTAGTCTACGGATGTGACAAATATTTACAAACTGATCAAGTATGTGGACTTTCCAATTAAACGTTATATCAGTTGCTTGCAAAAGTTTACCGTGTCTGCTGCAGATCACCGTGATGAGACTGGGAAAACTTTTTAGCGATATTTATAATGCTGCATGATCCTTTCTATAAAGGACATTCAGCTTTTTGGGATTCCTTTTACAAATTTTTGTAGGTTTGGTAGAGAAAATCTTAGATTTTTCTGACCATATGAAAAGCAAATTTAACTTGATTAGTCAAAGACCATTTAGGCAGAATGACATTTCTTAGTTCGAAGCCCTATTACGAATTAAACATGAACAAGCGCCAGCTGTTTCGGCTTACGCATAAACAAAACGAAAGATCCAAAATAGAGCTGGCAAGATAATTTGCCTGTGTTTACTTGTGTTTACTTAGGCTATCAATTTATTAGAGATCTAAAAACATGAAAAAACTATTCGTTAAGAATTTTTGTAGATATCCTTTTCAATTTTTGTCATGGATTCATTTTGATCTGAAATCGTACTGGTGTTAGACTCAAGAACGCGCAAAATATCATATTAAAATTGAACTTCGCAAAGTTTTTTTGTGCTTTTAACACCCTACAATTGTCAGAGTTAAGAATTAATTAATGCTGTTTTGCTCACTGAGATGGTAACGAAATTCTGAACAATAATCAAAAAACGAAAAGCGTTTTGCTAGTTGGGGTTTGCTTCCTGTTCTTATAACAAGGTATGCAGTATTAGTTAATCTTGATTTTAATAAAAATTTATATACTTCCAACTCTAGCACTAGTACCTTGTCAGCGATAAACGGCTAATACCATATACGAAAAACACCAGTCTCTCTCCGTTTCTTACTCTAGCTTTAGTAGATTGTCAGTGATGAACGGCTAGTGCATACCTTATATGGTAACCGCCCTCGACCAGTCTTTTTCTGTTCGTTAGAGCAACGTGGATATCTTTCACATGCAGAGGGCGTGGGTGCTAGTCCCACATCTACATCTACATCTATTTCCCGCATTATCCCTAGGGGGACATAACGCGTCCGGCGATGCTGGATGTTTTCGTATTTGTAGACGGGGAGTTCGATTTTTTTCTTAGACCCACACATATTAGGTGGGTTTATCAACAGCCCTTTACACAAATATGATATATTTGAACTTTTTAAGAACATTGAATTTAGTAAAATCCAAGAAAACTTTCGATAAAATGGAGTAACGACGAAAGGTGCTTCGAACAATTTTGCTTTAAGTAGCTAAAATTTTTGCTGTTAGATCGAAAGTAGGGCGTTTTCTCGAAAATACTTGTTATGCTACACGGGGAATCATGAGAACTCACACAATTTTTTTCTTTATTTTTCTAGCCCGGGGGATAATTTATACGCAGAACTGTGAATTTCAATGTTACACTGTACCGTAATAAATATCCGAAAAGCTTCTTTTTTTCAATGCAAAAGTCGAGTTCAAATTTTGTGAAAATAGGAGATGCATTGTTTAACTGTTCATGTTTATTCCTGTAAAAACATCTGCCGATTTGATTTCTTCAACTTTCAAAAAATTGTACTTTGTATCGTTTATTTCTTTAAATATTGGGACAGTTCTAACTTGGAGTATGTCCATCTGTTTTGTTGTTTTTCTTCGATTTTCATAGATAATCAGTATTCATGATCAGTGTATTATATATCAATTCACTTGGTTTTATAAAAATCTTTAGTTTTGATGCAGTGGTGGAGATTTTCATTAGTTATTTTTTGGACTTTATTTTAAAATGTTTTTCAAAAGATCTTATTTTTAATTTTAAGGAATAGTTACACGAGTCTTAAATTTTAAATTCTTTTTTTTTGTCATAAAATAGACATACCTGCTGAGTTTGTAACCGCGCTGTATTGTAACGACAGCTTTGATCCTACGATGCAAAAACATTGGCCATTAGTTGTTTTATTATTCCACTGTTTATTTTCCCCTACTGGTTTTAAATAAAATATTCAGAAAAATACCCTAAAGCATATGTCTTGCAATGCAAAAACGTTTTTGCGCGGGAATTTATTTTAGCGATAAAGGAAATTATTTTATAAGATTTGCCGAAAGAAGATTTTGCGGATTGGGAGAACCAAAAATTTCTTACAAGAAGTTGTTTCTATGGTCGGACATTTTTTTGCCACAGGAAATAAGGAATGTTAACAAACTTTTAAAATCTTTGTATTGTGCATGGAATTAAACAAAATATGACTGAAAACGACCTGATATTACGGCTGACAAATCAAACACTGTTGAAAACTAGATAACTGACTCAGTCTGTTCTCAGATTTTAACATAAGAAATATGTAGAATAACGGTTATGTTTTCTGCCATTAACAATGAAAATTTCTCGAACACTGGAAAATCTACCGGAACTTGTATACTGCAATAAGTTTCTTTCCGAAGTAGGAATCGAGTATCAAATATAGTTTTGTCAGTAAAATGTTGTATATATATCTTTCGAGAATATACCTGTTAGTGGAAACATTTTTTAAAAAAGTGCAAAAAAAAAATGTGTTCAGATTGTGTTCATTGATAGCTCAGGATCATCATATGTCATAAACAGTTTTGAGAAAGTTTGAAAGTATTTGGTTTTCGATTATGCGTCATTTATATGTATTATTTTAAAATGCTTCAATATTCACCAGGAACCATCAGCCCGTCTCGAATGATAGGTTCATTAAATGTTGATTGTTTCGACAAATTACGAAGTTCTTAACTTCTGTCATGTTTCAGTATTTTTAAAGATTTACACATAACGCGATTTTCGAATTTTCGGGACAATTTCATCCCGATCCTAACAGTGTAAAAAAACTACAGTTCCTGAATTCTCAGTTTTTTTCCCTAAAACAGAAAAAAATATTTTTTCCCAAACCGAAAACAAGTAAAATGAAAAATGGAGAGAATTAACATTGAAACTAAACGAAATGAAGGTAATTGGTGTAAATTAAATGCAATTAAATAAACTTAATTCTTACGAATTCTTCCTCCTTAGACTTGCATAATTTGTATGGTTTGAAAGACAAAAACGTCATTTTTTTTGTTTTCCAATTTAGTGTTCAAAAACCTTAAATGCTAAAAGACGTAAGAAGTGAATGGTCGATAAGGAGGTAGATCAGAATGTTTTCTGACTTGACTTTTCTAATTTATACTGGATCAAGCTGTTATTCTTGAAATCGTGAACCTTCTTCAGGGAATGTCACTAAAGAGTGCAGTGTTTATCAGAAAGGTTAGTTTTCAACACAATGTTTTGTTTCACTTCAAATATAAAAAATTTTGTTTTGCTTATTATTGAAATATTTTAAGACAGTTCTAAAATTTCTCAAGTGTCAGGCACATCATAATTCTTATAAACTTTCATTATATTGACTAACATATTTTTTAACCAAAAGACCTTGAGCTTACTCTTGTCCGAAACATGTGCAGTTTCGTAATGGCCCAATTAAGAGTGAACCAGTCGCTGCATAGTTCATTAACTAACGACAGGTGTGTGGCAAGTATAATTATTTCAAAGTCGAATCCTTGCTGAATTTTTACAAATTATTTTGATATAGACATTTTAACTTCCTTTCGTTTAGCTTATTATATTCTATTTTTGAATCTTTGTCAGACCTATTTCTGCTGATTGTAAACTTGTTTCGATTGGAGGAATAATATCAAATAAAAAAAGAAAAATAAAGGAACGGACTTTGGACCTAATGGGGACTGAGTCTGTTTCTAACTGACAAGACGTCAGAATTTCCAATGAACTTATGGTTGTTTTTTTCCTTCAACAGAGTTTTTAAAAATCTTTGTTGTTATTAGTATATGTGCATTCAATATAGATACAGTGATGAATTTTGAGACAAACTAAACAGGGTTTTTCAAAGAGTGAATACATTTTAGCAATATTTAACGGCATTTAACACATTTATTGCAATCTGTTTTATTGAAGTTTCAAGGTGCTGACCATACATAATGGCGTATCTTTCATTACTTTACTTTAGAATTATTTTTAAAAACTTCATCTTATTTTGATTTTATTAAAATACAGTCATAATATCTATCATGTATATCTTAATTATATTTTAAATTACTTGTGAAGATGGTAAATCAAGACATAAACACTGACAGAATTTTTAACGTGGGACGCAAAAGACGTGTGAAACCGAGGGAGTTGAACCGGAATTTAAGAGTAAATGGGGCGTCATTTTAGTGACATGTGCTTCGTTTTTGTTTTGAGAGAAAATTGTTGCTCCGGTGGAAACTTAATGGTAATTCTGCTATAAAAGTGTGCGAGAAAGATGCAAGTCTGGCAATTCCGAGATGACTCGTTGGATAACTTTGCTTCACAAGCTTTTAGCTATAGTGGCCCTGGTATGCAATTCGTCAGGTAAGTGTTGGGATTCCCCGTGAAATTTAGTCTCTTTTCGTTTTTCATTTAAACACTTTCTCAGTCAAACACAGCAGTTTTGTCGCAAAAAGCCTTCTCAATTGTACGAATTAAAGTTTTAATTTTGAAAGTTAATTTCTTCATTGGCACAAAATGGGGAATTTCCAGCTGCGCTAAAATATTTGATTCAAATTAGCAAAGCAGACGTTTCTGGTTCTCGTACGCGTTGTTACGTATCAAAGAAATTGCAAATACGTTTCTTAAATCTAAAAGTAAATATATTTAGGAATTAGAATTTGTGTATATTTTTCAAGCTAATCATTTTTAGAGCGTAACTAAGGTCAATTGACAAATAACTTTCCTTGATCGATTGTTGTTAGCAGGTCAACTTTGTTCATAGTCTGCAAGCCGGCTCTTATGGCTATCTTCCCAACGCAACAGGACAGCCGGCTAGCAGACTACTTTGTTCAAAATATATTTTAAATTAACAAAATAAATCATACTAAGCTCACTCGTGAGTTTGAATGTTCCAATATACCATTTTGAACATCTGTATTAATGCGGTCTGTGGTTCAAGTTACTGTGCGTTTGATTAAACAGCTCTGTATAAGAGATATTTATAGCGGTTTTTGGAAGTGGTTTGTGTAGCATAATTTAACAGAGAGAAAATACGGAGTCCTTTTAAAATCAAGTGAACGACACGCAGATCCTTGGCCGTGTCTTTATATCAGGTTTCGAAGTCATTCTCCGTAAAGAAGTTTACTTTTTGAAGGAAAAAAGATGGTTTGACAAATTTTACTTGGTTTATTAATCCCACATAGTCGTTGTTTTTATTACGCAGCCTGCATAACAGTCGGCCCAGTCTTTTCCAACGGTTGATTCGCTCCTTTTTACCGAAGTTGTAATTTTTCTGCGGTGCGTAGGCTGACTTTTAAAAATGTTTTTTTTTCGCCATTTTTCTATCAATCAGACTTTTGGAAAAAATTTTTGTTTTTGTTTTTAATGAGTAAGACAAAAGATTGTCACGTTTTTAATATTTTCAGTCAAAAGTTAAGAAAATCGCATATGTTTTTTGCAAGCTAGTTGGATTATGCATAATTTGGAGTTTCCCGCTTCATGATAATCATTATTTTATTTACATTTTATCTCTCACTGATCCCAATTTAGTTTTCAATACACAAGATAACGCCTCACTAGCTATATCGGCCTTCAGAGAGGTCACTCTTTTTTTACAGAATTTTTTTTTTTTTTTTGGCTCAGGCTGCATATTCTTATTTTACTGTCGATTTTAGGCCCAAACATTCTTGTGCATTTTCTTAGTTTGCATCGTATGACACTCTTAGGGTCTTGGGAAAATTTACTCCAAACAAGCCAACGTCTATCATGGTTTTCAGGCAAATTTCGCTGTCAGTTAAAGTAGAAGAATTTTACGGCTTAGTTAAAAAAAATTTAAAGTGTTCGTAAAATCTTAAAACACAGAATATGTTCTTTTCCTAACCCCTTAATCAGATTTATTCTTAAAATATTCATAAAACTTCGCAAATTTCATCCTCGATTATCTGATAAGGTGTATTTTTATAAAACAAAAAAGAGTGTACTGAGACAAAAACGATTTTAATTTATATTTTACACTGCGGAAAAGTTAAAAAAATGAACCACAAAGTTCTTGTGGCAGCGAAAGCTTTTAGAAAACTCGTGAAGGCCTTATTTTTATGAATTGGTTTATTTTATTTAAAAAAATAAGCTTTTTTCGATTCTGAAACATTTTCAGCGACAAGTTCAGCGTCAACATCAGTATTCAAGACATAACAACGATACACTTTTTTTTATTAAGAACACACTTAATAAGAACAGTGAGGCTCAAATCGCCCGAAAAATAAGAACAAATTA
>JAOEHV020414940.1:0-10552 GCA_025447995.2 Isaurus tuberculatus | reverse complement strand
ATTATTGTGGATTATTGCGGATTTCTATCTAAAATTTGGTAAGTTTGGCATAATGTTTATTCATTTCTAACTGTCGCTGTACTTTCCTTTCTTTCAGAAACTTCTAGTTTCAATTTAATTTAGTTTTTTTTTTTTTCATTTTGGTTTTGTAAAACTTTAAGAAACTGAGCCACAAATTGCAATGAAGCGTAAACAAAAAAGTGTAACAAAAACTCCGCCCATACAAATCAAAAGGATATGCTTAGGCTTGACTCTTGCCATTATTTCAAAACGTGAAAGCTAGAAAAAAAAATTTAAAAAGTTCAAAAAATACGGCGATTAAATTTCGACTCTTGCGGCGGCTTACGGCCTGACACGAGTAAAAATTGTGTGGTCAGATATTTGAGTAATCTTTCATTGAACTTATTTATAATTTCATGACAGTTTAAATGTATGAAGAATAGGGTAAAAAATAATTTTTTATTCAAACATTCTTAATCCTTATAATTTACGCATAATTTTGAATAAATGATTAAATTTTTTTGCTTCGACAATACTTGTTCGTCAGAATAGGACAAAGAGTCCACGATGGAATGCGAATATTCCAGATCATTTGAATATATAATATTCAAATTCAAAACTGAAAGTTGTGAAATATGGCCGAGACGTTGAAGTTATTGAAAAAGTATATGGTCTTGTCTTCAGTAAAACACAAATTTTGCTCCGGAAATCCGACGTTTACCAACAGTTGAAAAAGGTAGGCCAATCAAGTACATACTAATTTGTATGCTCACCGAAAGAATGGCCCAATTCATAGCAGAAGACGGACAAATTTTTCATACGGACAAATTTTCTGGTTGTTTGGTCGACTGATATGAAATTAGGTCGTACTTCATTTACCTTGATTGTTTGGATGACGAAGAAGTCATTAACGCAAAAAACGGCAAAACAGATGGACAATTTCGGTTAACTGAAGTTGTCTATATAATATTTCTTCCTGTTTTTAAACTAAATATTTTCCCCGTCCACACAATTTGTCTTCTAGTGAGCTTGATAACGATCAATTTTATCTTAATAACGAAGTTTGTCGTCAGCTATGCTTTAGAGAAGTGCTAGCATTTATTTTAGTAAGTACTTTAACAGTTCTGTAGTTGAACATTCATCAACCAGGTTTTTTAATTTTTTAAAATGATTTTATTGCCTAGCTCTCGGGCTTAACGGCCCATCTTCAGGGTGGGCGAGGAAATCATACAGCGTTACAGCAATAAATAATCGCCTTCGAGCATCACACTTAAACGTTATAGGGTTAAAAATAAAGTGGTCTTGCTCGACTTCACACAAAAGGAAATTTTTTTTTATATTACTGATGGATCAAAGTTTGTGATTTTCATTCTGATTTAACGCATGCGCAGTGCTTGGTAGCCTGGTATCGTGGTTTTCAATGAAGGTCTTAAAAACATATCAGTCGTAAGTTAGAAGTGTTTCAAAACAGATGCGGAGAATTTTGAATATATTTTCGCCGAATACATTTCAAATGTCGAAATACACCGGAAAACGTCGACCTCATCCATTATGAGAATTAAAAAGAAGACGATCAGTGGACTTGGATCAAACATGTCATCAGAATGCCCCACGAAGCCATACCAAAGATCGCCATTAGGTGGACACCAAATGCAGGCAAACGAAAACGAGGAAGACCTAAGAACCAAGGTCAAAAGCAACACTTTGACAAACACATACGATGAGAGAGTTCTCATCACACACAACATATTGCTAAGAATTACAGGTAGGGAACTACGATGTATAACCTCTGATATCACAACATGAAGGGGTAAACTTGTGGACAGTGCTAGAAAGTTATTCAGAGCCATATGGAAGAGTAAGGACATGTTTGGTTTCCTTTTTCCTCGCTGTTTGCGTCAAACGTAAATCATAACAAATGCATTACCCAACGCACCACAAAAAAAGATGGACGACACTAGGATTACCGTGACAGTTCTTTCTGGACAGCGTGATGATTCTATCATTGTCTCGTTCAACGTTGCGTTTCTCATTCATTGCCACTGCTGAAGTTAAACAATATTTACTTAAAGTAATATAATGAATGAAGCATCTTTCGTAATTATTAAATGAAATCAAGAGCTACAAAGTATATACACATTACACATTCTTTTCATAACAGGGGCCGCGGAGCGGGGGAGGGGGGCAACGGGGGCAATTGCTCCCCCACCATGCACTTTTTTCCCTGACTTTAACCAGTTTTAGTTCCCATTAAGATGTCCGCACTCCACCTTGAAAACGTTTGCCCCACCACTCTTAAAAACGCTCCGCGGCCCTTGCATAAGAGCAGGCGCGTACGCAGAGGGGGTGCATCGGGTGCACGTGCACTCAAGCTTAAAGTGAACCCCCCCCCCCCCCGCAGGAAAAGCTGCGTACGCGCCTGTATGAGCCAGCTAAGTTTACTAAGGCTCAGTGTTTTTGGTTTTAAATTCTTTCAGAGTCAGCTTGTTCATAAATTGTTTCTGAATTGTTTTTATTTCTATGAAATAATCAAAACGAAAAGACAAGATGTTGAAAACGATACTGATCGTCCACATTTCAAGTACATCTCTGTATGTACACATCATAATATATGAGAAAAGATGCAGTGTAAATTATACAAGACTCAATAAGTTTCAAGTAAGGGGCCGTCGGAAAATCGATTCCGTCCTGCTTAACGTCAATTGGACGTTAAGAGGGGGGGGGGGGAGGGGGGAAAGGGAGTTAACCGTGTACGTTAAGGAAAAAGGCTTGAAATAATGTAAAAGAATGAATACAAAAGCATATGAAATTGAGCTAAGAAATTCAATTCAATACAATTTAAATGGAATCAATGCGCTTTAATGATATCTAAATAAATGCCCTACTCAGTTGTGATATGTGTACATGCATAGGGACAAATATATATTATACCGCGTTTCAGCCATCAAAGTCTACCAGATAAGCAGCAGTTCCACCAAGTCAACGAACAGGATATTGCTTAAAAAATTAAACGAAATTTGCAATAACAAACTGAATTATCGTATCCCAATTATTCTTGTCGTATATCAAATGCCCACTGTAAAGAGCAAAACTGCAGAGTGTGCAACTGTCTCAATTTAGGCGGGATTGTAGGGATGACGTGTACCAAATTCATAACACTATTATAAATAATATCATATATGAAAGATAGAATACAAAAACCAATAGTGGATGTGAAGGGAGGGGGGGGGGGGGGGTAAGACTTTAACGTCCACTATTGGTTTTTGTATTCTATCTTTCATATATGGTATTATTTATAATAGTGTTATGAATTTGGTACACGTCATCCCTACAATCGGCCCCTTAAAAGGACATCAGTAGTTCAACAGCCAGAGCTTGTGTTTAAATTGTTCTTAGTTATCGGAAAATCTGAGTCTCGTTGATCTTATAAACAAAACATGTAGTTCATTTTTGCTGCTGTATTTGTTCATATACAGTATGTGGTATAAAGTATGTATCAGTATTAAAAAAATCTGGCTGTAAACAGACAGTTATGAAAGTATATTAGTTCACAATAATTCTTCTAGTTAACTAAGTATATATTTACCTTTTAGATAATTGTATAACACACAGAGTTCTTTGCCAGCCGTTATCGCCTGGACTTGCGATATAAAAGAATTGCGCAAACAATGGGATCGAAAGATATTGTACAGGAATGCCCTTGTAAAGGTACTGTTCTGGTAATATTCTTTCATATCACCCGGTGGGGGTCTCCTTTTAGACAGTAAGTGCAAAAAAAGTAGATAAAACTTAGGTTAGAATGAATGAATGGATGAATGAATGAACAAACGAACGAACGAACGAACGAATGAATGAATGCATGATTCAGATTGAATGAATGAATGAATGAATGAATGAATGAATGAATGAATGAATGAATGAAAGGCGTATTATCGAATCGAATATACCTTATCGAATATAGAATATTTACTTTATGGTGTTTCTAATACTTGAAATAGAAGTGAATATATCTTCGCTTGTGATTGAAAGAATGGAATGAACAATCCGTCAACTGGGTAATGCGTCAGAACCTATCGTAAAAACACTGCAAGAGAGAGCTTTACTTAATTTCTTGGCTCCGACATTTCTCATTATGACGAATGTTCCGATAGTATTCATTCATGTAGTGTTGGTAGGAAAATGCTAAAGGAAATTGCAAAATATATTTAATTTCTGGTGTTTAAAATGTATTGTGCTCTTTGTTCCCTTACAATTAACCCTTGAACCTTAAACTTACCCATGGCCATGCTGGCATGAGAAACTATAGCGTATTCTGATTGTTTGATTCTTTTTTTTTTAGACCAAAAAACCAACTAAGCATTTCTATTTCTAAATCGAATTTCTTGTGTAAGACAGAAATTTTAAACTTTATAATTGCAAAACTCTTGTTAAAAAATATCCATGAAATACTCATAAAACCATTAAACTCTAAAACTGAATTACTGTGTGAAACAACACAGATTCTTCTAGGCAAAAAAATCTAAATCCTAAACAGCGCCCAAAAATTTTCAGTTACTTTTAGCGTGAAGTCTTCTCGCCACAAGTATACCATTTTCGATCCATTTCCCAAAAAGCTTTGCATTTTTTCCAAACAAATGCAACCTATGATTTTAATAGAACGACGATTTTCCTCGTTGTTATTTTCAAGTCGGGAAGTTAAAAATAAAACGAAAAATTTAAACTGATGTTTCATTCTCGTTCAGCTCAAGGACAGAGGAGGTATCACATGTCAGTTAATACAATGTTGGCGTTATTAGCAGTGGTACACTCTTTCATTTCTTTTTTATAAGATTGAATTTTACAAAAATACTTAGACTGGATTTCCAAAATTCGAAGAACCTTAGGCTAATATTTGGAAAAGAATAAAATTTCGCGTATTAAACTGGAGTGTGAAAATACAATAGATTTAAGTGTTTTTATTTAAGCAGTAAAATTTTTTTCCTTCTTCTAGACGGCAAAAGTAGTCAAAAACATCATTAGCACTTGCTGCCGTATGTTTGATGCGTATAAAGTTTTTGCAAGTAGAAATAAATATGTCATAATAGGCTCAGGGGCGGATCTAGGAATGTGAAAAGGATGGGGGGCACACCGAGCGCCGAAGGTGCGAGTTTTCTAAGCGGGTCTGGGGGCATGCCATCCCAGAAATTTTTGAAAATTTTAGTCTCTAAAATGGCCATTTCCAGCATTTTGAGACAAATTTCGTACTCATTTAAGAATAATTTCTTGCTCGTTAACTTTGTTCAAATTAAGAGTTTAAATAAGAATACGTGGTATTTTTGTAAAAAAAAAAAAAAAAAAAAAATCCCAAAAGGAAGGGGGGCACAGACCCCCTAGGTCCCCCCCTCCCGTCGCCCTTGGATCCGCTACTGAGGCTCCAAAAATGTTTGAATGTCAAGTCAGGATAAGACAGATATTAAATCTGATTCTTTAGTGGTACCATCCTTCCTGTGTTCTGAGAATATAATCATTGCAAGAATAATTTCAGGCTAATAGTTGATAGAAATATAAGAATATTCAACTTGGGCCGGAAAACTGATATTCTTAAAAAACTGAGAATGTATGATGCCTCATTTACAGTTTTAATGCCTAAATTCTAACAGTACTTTGACTATACTCCGTTTTATTTTTCATTTTTCCGTCCTTCGGTAATTGAGGACAGGATAATTAAGTATAAAAAACGAATATTTTGACAAGATCTCAAACCCTCTCCAAAACCATGTTCTTTGCCTGCACGTGTAGCGCTATTGTTTATAAACTCCTTGATTTGACGAGCTTATCTGATAATAATTGCGAAACACTGTCCAGCACGTACCAGGGTTGAAGTTGAAGAGTAAACTTCCCACGACCTCGATGTTCCTTTAGATAAGTACTGTAGATAGTTTATATCCACTAAACTCCAACGTCTGTGAGAGCCAGCAGATATAAATATGAATATTGGGAGATGTTCGAAATCTATAACAAGGTGTTTCATACGGAAATCCAAGTGAAGGTAATAGTTTGACAAAGTCAAGTAACATTGCACACTTTTCTTGTTGCATCAGAAACCGACCAAAGAAAGGCAGGACATACAGTTCTTTCAGCGAAACAATATTAAACTAGTTTGGAACTATCAGTGGTTTTAGCGAGTAAACGCTTAGGGGTGAAATTCTAAACTCTTTGCGATGTTCAACGACTCGTCAGTGAATATTACACAATCTGAAAGATGCCCCAGCAAAGCTGTCACGTTTTCTTTGACAGTGTTCGTTTTCGTGACGGGAGTTACTGGTAACGCAGCTGTTCTATTGTTCATTCGTCATCAATGCCACAGTAACAATAAAAGCTGTAATCTCACCTTGCTGTACAACATGTCTGTAAATAATCTGTTAGCATTGTGCACAAGTCTCATATTGCATGTGGCTCTCTACGAACTTGATCCCTATGACACGCTGCCTGTAATATTTGCCAATATACTATGTGCTTTCAAGCCGATATCAGTATATATATACCTGAAAGCTGGTCTTATTACACTTGCAGCAATATGTATCGACCGCTACGAGATTTTCGTTCGGATGACAAAAGCAAAAGTTCTCACCAAAGTACGAGCAAAGAAACTTATAGTCGCATCATGGATCGTAGCAATATTTACGACCTTAATTGCTTGTTATGGATACATTCAAAATGCTTTGCGCCCCCAAGTTTACTGCGAGCAGAGCCCGCAATATGTTCGCGGACATACAACAAAACACTCGCAAATTTCTGAAAAATGGGTCATTGCTGACATTGCAATTTGGATAACAGTTTGCAACGCTGTGAATATCTTTTCGCTCTCGTGCGTTGGAAAAATGCTGACCAAACACATGGAGGGCGTCAAAAACACCCTTGGATGCCGTAAAGCTTTACGTGAAGTCAAAATGGTAAAGATGGCGGCTTACGTATTTCTTGCCTACGTAATGATTTGGTTACCGTATGGCATTGTTGCGTTAATCATTATATCGTCCGAAAATCCAGTGAGATCTGTTGTGTGTTATTATTCCTTCGCACAGACGATGTCGTTTACCATTTTTGCTGCTATAGCGTTCATTTATATTGGAACAAGTAAAGGTGTGCTGCGCCAGATGCTTCGACTTTTGCGACTTCCGGTTAGACGGCTTTCTTCGATTAGTGCTGTGAAGCTAGTTGACATTCGACCACGCAGAAAAACTCTAGGACGGGAACTTGGCTTCAATGATGCAAAACAATGCCAATGAGAAATTTTCACAGACAAAGGAAGAATGCTATTGGTTAATATAAGTAACAATAATATCTAGCTGTCTAACCGCAGCCTTGCAATGTAAGGCAACTCCCCCCCCCCCATCCCCCTCACATTGTATTGTGACATATACTTTTTTCCTACTAGATGAAGTTCATTCTCGATGATATACCATTGAATAGATTTTCGAGGATTTGTACATGCCTTTGATGATAAGATTAAGATGAATGTTTTTTATTGGTAAATAAAAATAGCTATCTGAATTTTCTGAACTCAGACATTTTTCATGGATATCTCCCCAGCAGCTCTATAACATTTATTTGCGCCATTGTGCTATCTCAACAATTTGCTCGTTCCTACACCTCTACACACTTACAAGGTATATACACACAAACACAATAGCCATCGCTATACAGTCCATGTATGAAGATGGATCGCAGCAACACAGCCATATGGAATAAGCTGAGATTCCGGAGAAAGTTGCAGAGTGAGAAACACCTTCCGCTAAAGATTTCAGTTCTTCAGTTTCTTCACTATCATCCAGTTTTCCTTGACTAGACATACCACCAGCTGGTGAAAGGATCTATCCAATACAAATTTTAGGTGACTTTAGCTGGACTTCTTAACATGAATTCCAGAGTCAAAGTCCCGATTACATTCATAAGACCTATACACCTAGTCGAAGAACATTCATCGGTTAAGAAATGTTTTGTACTCGACACACTGTTTCCATAAGTGTTAGCTATATGGAGCTGGGTTTTAAGCAGCTCTTGGAGCTCGCCCTGAGCCGGGTAACGTATGAAAAGACTCGCTCTGGGCTATGTCGTGCTGCCGAGCCCCATAAAGGGCGAAACAGCTTTCCATGTCTGCTAAGTTCATGGGTATATATAATACTGGTTAGTGTGCCTGATTCAGTAATTTTTAGTAAATTCGTGTTGTTAGTAAATCCAGGGCTTATTTTCGTATTTACTTTAGCAACAAGATATTTGCTTTGAATCGAATAGTTTGAGCTACAGGTACAACGTTGTTGAGATAAACTCTTTCAGGTTCATTCTGTAAAAAGATAACTATTTTGAACATAAGCAACGAATTCTAATCAGAGGATAATCAGTGAAGTTTTTAAAAATGTTTAAAACTGCTTCAGCGAGTAGGTGAAAGACGTGCTTTAGTCAACTCTAGGTTGAAATTTCTTATCATTGTCATAAGGAGGAAGAAAAGCTGACGTTTCGAAAATATTTTAAGGGCGAAAGCCACTAGGTTAGTCTGAGGTGCTACCAATTCTTGTACTCCACAACAAAAGGCAAACATGGAGTACCATCATAAACATGCGATGCATGGCGGCCAGGCGCTCCTACAAACCCTCGTCGCATTCCCAATAAAGTATTAGATTTTACTTTTATTTCTTGTCTATTTTAGTTTATTAAGATATCAAGAATGAAGTGTATTTTTTTTTCGTGTGCTTGTAACGTACTAAGTATTATGATAATATTACAAATATATTAAAAAGGATGTCAAATTCAAGTTTTTCTCTATCCCGATCGCATGTTGGTCGGGATTTGGTGTTTTCAATTAAAATCAGGGTAACATCGACAAAATCAGGATAGCTAGAGTCTGAAAACATGTTCCTTTTTTGTCTAATAGTTAGTATACATATATAATAAACCTTTTAAAAAGCTATTTTAAAAACGTTTGCTGTTAACTTTTGGGTACGCGCTTGTTCACTGACCTAAATTTTTATGATGAGGTTTTAACTTTAGAGAGTGAGTACCGGTTGTGTTTAGTGTTGAATCTAAGCTTAGCAAACAGTTTACGGTCACATTTTTCTAGAAGAATATATCTATCAATTCTAAAATATAATTTCTTATGGCATGCAAACCTCTGCTTCACTTAAATCAAATATCGATAGACTACAAGTCAACTTAGTGGTAACAATCAACGGACGAAATTTGCATCGAAGGCAAATTGCGTATACAAACTTGTATATTTTTCAGTCTTAGTATAAGCCAATGTGACGTAAAATATGAAATATCGCCTCATATTTACTTGACACTGGATTTGCTCAAGTTTTCTTTAGTCATGCAAAAGTTTCACTTTAACCTTTAAAACTAATAGAAGCTTTAAAACATTATCTATTCCTTGCACGCTTTAGATTTCTATTCCCTAAGATTTCATGTATATTTGATTGTAAGTTGTTCGCCTTCTGTAGGTTAAATTTACAATCCGAGTGTTATACTCCTAAAAAAATTATATTACTATGCTGACATATTTTATGACACTCGATAAACTCGACAAGCTCTTTATAATCATCAACATTATCATCATCATCCGATTGGTTTATTAAAACCTCTAGCAGTACGTAAGGGCTGAGTTACAAGCTAAGGAATGTCAGCAGAAAACATTCATACCTCACAACAGAATTATTAATTTAATTACACATTTCGTTGTTGCAAATCATGCTATTTTCGATTTCGTTGGACCGCTTCTTAAAATTGTTAGTATATGTAAAGATATCAAAGTTTTGAGCGGGAGATGTTAGGTATTGTTAGTATACTCTTATATTAAGAAAAGCGTGTTGTAAACACTCTCTAATTTCAAAAGCATGCCAAATTTCATATTTGAACAGATGAATAAGTGACAACATTGACACAAAATCCAATAATGACCTCTTTAAGTTTAGTCTCGGTAAGCCTTAGTTCGTTAATCAAGACTAACTTCTATTTAGTGCTGCAGATGCGGCCTGACATAAAAAGTTTGTGGTGGTTAGAGGTTGAGGTATATATCTTATCTGTATTCTGATTGGTTGAGAGCTACCGTTTTCCTCTACCCGGAACTGTCACCGTATGGCATTTACAGTGCGGCAATTGTAGCAAAAGACTATATTTGGCGAGAACTGTGCTGATTCCGATTTCTCGTCCTACTCCTGCCCAACTTAAGCGACGAAAGTTCTACCTCTTTTATATCTTGAAAAGCCAGGTAATAGTATATCTATATATAATGGGTCTGCATGGTATATATGCTCTAAACTAGAAATAGTTCTCACTAAAGCTGCCCCCGCCTTTTTTGATTTGGAGTGTAAAATATTTTCTGAAATGAAACTTTGTACAGGGAATTTCTGTTTTTTTATGTTTTCAAACAATTTTTTTGTTATCTGACAGTCTTGGTTATTTTGAATAAGTCTCGAAAGTGGAAACTGACAGTTTCTTTTTTCGGCAAAGACTCGGCAATCCTTTGCGAACTTTTCGGCAATCCTTTGCGAGCCCTGTTCTCAAAAACCGAGATTTTTTC
>JAOEHV020414837.1:0-10552 GCA_025447995.2 Isaurus tuberculatus | reverse complement strand
TGAATACTAGTACAATCAGCTTGAATACTAGTACAATCAGCTTGAATACTAGTACAACTAGCTTGAATACTAGTACAATCAGCTTGAATACTAGTACAATCAGCTTGAATACTAGTACAACTAGCTTGAATACTAGTACAATCAGCTTGAATACTAGTACAATCAGCTTGAATACTAGTACAACTAGCTTGAATACTAGTACACCTAACTAGCTTGAATACTAGTTCACCTAACTAGCTTGAATACTAGTACACCTAACTAGCTTGAATACTAGTACAATCAGCTTGAATACTTGTACAACTAGCTTGAATGCTAGTACAACTAGCTTGAATGCTAGTACAATCAGCTTGAATACTAGTACAATCAGCTTGAATACTAGTACAACTAACTAGCTTGAATATTAGTACAATCAGCTTGAATACTAGTACAACTAACTAGCTTGAATACTAGTACAATCAGCTTGAATACTAGTACAACTAACTAGCTTGAATACTAGTACAACTAGCTTGAATGCTAGTAAAACCAGCTTGAGTACTTGCGCTTGTATTAAGAAACACAAGTTTTTACATTAGTAACCCCGGTTCTAAGGGTCAAGGGCACAAACTAGTTTTAAAAATAAGCAACTTGCTAAACAACCATGGACCAAAATGTTTGATAGATTGACAGTATATCAAGCAGATCCGCGTAGACGTTTTCCTTTCTTCAAAAATGAGAATAGTAAGAAAACCAATGACGCAACTAGTTCGCGCATGCTCGATAGATTGATAGTATATCAAGCAGATATGCGTAGGTTTTCCTTTCTTCTTTTTAAACGAAATTAGTTAGAAAACCTTTGTGAAATAGGAAAACGGACGACTATACCCTCCTTTCTTCAACTGAGGAGTTGTTGTCTCGCTATGTGAAAAACGATACAGATGGCGCATGCGTAAACATATGTGCGATTGAGTTCAAAGTAAATACAAATAACAATTTATAATAATAAAGAGTAGCAATTTTATTGCTAACTCAAAGGCATTATCTCAGTGTCATATGTGGAGTCAAAGTTCAAACTTCGAGGTCTTTGTTTCCTTGTATCATCCACTAAGGTGTCAATATTGGTGCTCCCGTTGAAAACAACACGTTCGTCTTCCAAATCAAGACTCACAGGTCTACCCTTGTTTCTTTTTGTTACATTACTATTGGAATCTCTTCCGCCATCAGTCTCGGGAACCTCCTCAATTGATGGCATATCCTCTTCATAGCCATTCACAGAATCATACCCATCTTCGTCCAAATCAACGTCACGCTGGCCGTTTTTGAGTGCGTGACTTAGCTTCTGCATAGCCTTTGCCTAACGTGACAAACAAAAAATCTTTTGGTTCATACATGAGTGGTCACGCAGTTCATGTTTCGACAATACACTTGATTTACTTACAACAAAAAGAAAATAAAAATGATCAACATTTTTATCATTAGGTCTTTACACTCCATGGCAGACATTTTTATAAATCAAATTGCGTTACACTGTCACGCTTGCTAATGTCACACAATCACAGAAATTCAGCGAAAGTTAACTGTTACAAAACAAAAACAAAAAATATAAATGTTTTAAATCAAGAGCAAGTTACTTCTACAGACGAGTAAAACACAAAAATAAAAGGACTCGCGTTAAAATATAACTTTATATTTTGCAAAAACAAAAAGTTTAACGGAAAATTTATTTTACTCTTCAAAATTATCAATTTGTTTTAACAAAACAATTCATGTTTACAAATACACAAGACGTTTTGAATTAGAAGTTTACTCCTTACTTAAAGGCAATAACCAAAAACCTTCAATTTAACTTAAACGCAGTGCATTTTACCACCAGCTTTAGGGAATATAAAGTCATTAAACGATTAACTTGGTAAATATTTTTAACACTTACCTTTCGTTTATCTGGCAATCGGTGCAGGTTTAAGAGCCTTTTTATTTTAATATATCATCAATTGCATTTATCTTGCCTCCTCGTTTGTTAATACTGAGCTTAAGTTTTATATTCTCAAGTAAGTTTACAAGTGAAATTATCATTACTAAACACTTACACGTTTTGAGCCATCGTTGAAAAATGTTTTTGAAAAGTTTTAATTATTTGTCTCAAATTTCTGTCTTAGTTTCAATGTTACAGGGCAAACGTTTATGAAAATTCAAGATTGTATTACTATTAGCTAAAAAATTAAGTAATTAATTGTGCATGTACAAAATATGATTAATTTAATGACTATAACCTAGTTCAAGTTTTAGAAATTCCAAGAGATATTTTAAGAACCACTTTCGCGAAATCTTCTTTTCTTTTACTTTAATAAGTTTAAAATTAGTGTTAACACAATTTTTTCCTTTTCACGAAAGAAGTGTATTAAGCGTTCTACCAATATGTATCACGACGCACTTTGTTTTGATTTTTGTTGAATTTGGAAAACTTCTCGAGAATATTGACAGATTTTCAAAGAAAAACTCCGTTTTATAAAAACGTAATAAAAAATACAAAACAGCACCAAATCAAACGAATTCTGCCTGCAACAAAAATAACCACGAGTAAAACTGAATTGAGGGCAAGAATCTCTCTCAAACCCTTCCATCCAGTGGGGCCTTACAAAAATATAGCCTACGGAATTAGCGTCGGTGGATTTTACATGAGCCGACAAAGATTTCTGAAAATAAATTTTAACAACTGTGTGTTTCACTTTTGATCTCGTTAAATTTTCATACTAACAAATCTCGATGGGCTTTTACAGGGGTTGCGCGGACAATTTTCTTGACCATCTTTTGAAGCCTTTGTTTTCAATGAAATCCAAAAGTCACCCTGTACAAAAACATAGCTTTAAGGAAATAATAATTCAATACAAAGACGATTATGGAACATTTTCATAAACCCTTAGCTTGGTTTTAGGAAAAAACTAGATATTAACAAATTTTGACGAACTTTCCAGAGTTTGACGAGACCAATTATTGTCTTCATTTGCGGCTCGTTGTCCCGGTATCCATCTGTCAACCTACGTTAGAATAATCAAATTCGTCAAAAATGAACAAAAAAAGTGTGATGAAGTAACTTCGAGAATCTTTCTTCGCTAACGGTTAACAAGAGGTTAATTTACAGTCAGAATATTTATGTGAAGAAAAGTTGCCCCACGTTGAAGTATACCCGACTTATCCAGATATCCTAAAAATTTAGTTTAGAACTAGCTCTTGAAGTCTTTTGTCTATATAATATTTTAGTCACTTATTTGGCCATCTACGTTTAAATGTATTTAGGCGAATCCTAGACGTCATTTGTAATTTGCATAAAACTTTAATTAGCGAATAAAAAATAATGAACTTTTTTTTTGAGTTTGAGTAAAATAAATAAAATGTACCTTTTGGGACCATGGACCAGTTTCTAAAAAGAAAGGTATTCTAAATATCTAAAACTCTTAGATAACGGCGAACGAAGACAAATGAAGACTTTCTCCTTAAAAAGAAAGAGCTTGCTAAATTTTAGGCAAATTATCGTGAAGTACCTCATTTGGGCTTTTATGAAAATTGATTTGATCGTTAAATTAAAATAAAACAATTTTTAAGCCTTAAGCTTAGGTTAATTACACTGTAAAATTTATTATTTTAGTATTCAATTTTATTCATTTTAAAAAACTTATGCCCTTTGCCTTTATATCTAAAAGCATATTATGTGACGTTAGGAATTAATTTTATATTCTCGTTAAAAAATGTCTTTATTGCATTGTACATTCGTTTCGTTTTTTATATGTTTATTCATTTATTTTGTTTAGTCTTTAATTCAATGTTTTGACATTATTTACTAATTATTAACCCAGAGTGAGGTCATTACAGGAAAATCTCAGACCGAGGCCTTGCTGTAATGACCGAGCGACAGGTCTGAGATTTCCCTGTAATGATAGAACGGACGAGGTTAATAAGTTATTTATTATATGGCCTTTAGTCTATTTTCAGAAGAAAACGAAAAAAACACCGGAAGTTAATTTCCATATCCGCTTGTGCGCGCGCTCATTTCAAACGATGTTCACTCAGCCGAATCGGCAGTCGTCACGAAAAACAAGCAAAAATGATTTTTTCAAAAAAAAAAATCTCATAATGACCGGTCATTACGGGGAAATCTTGCCCTCCCAGAAGCCAATCAGATTGCAGGAAACAATCTAGCCATATAATAAATACTACTTATTAACCGAGAGTAAGGTCATTACAGGGAAATCTCAGACCGAGGCCTTGTTGTAATAATAATCATATAATGAAGTATGGTATAAGTTGGTTTATTTTTTAAACGTTTATTCATTTATGTATACTTCTTAACTAGAATGAAAAACCATTATTTTTTTATTTAGTACAAAACTAGTGTATTAACGTTTACATAATAGAAAAATAAACTTCCTTTATTTTACGCGAACATTTTACTTTTTTATTTTTAGATGTCTTAACTCAAAATAAGTTTGCATTAGTAAGTCTAACAAAAGACCTTTTTTATAAAAATAATTTAAGTTTAAGCTCGTTTTAAAACTAGCAAAAGAACAAACTTATTTACAAGTTTACAAAAAGATTTAACTATTTTTTCACGCTCTCTTTATCATTCGAGTGTCAATTACGCGAGAGAACAAAACAAAACAATTTTAATTTGAGCTCAATGAAGATAGAAAAAAATCTCGTTTTATTAATAATTATATAAACTTTTTTCTCTTAGCAGCATCTTGTAATATTTACTTCTAAGAAAGTACCATAAACCATAATCTATTTAATCTTTACAAACTCACTCTTAGTTTAATCCAAACTTCATTGGAGGCATTTTTTTAACAGCAGTCTTTAGTTGATCATTACCTCTAGCAAGCCTTCTATTCTGCCGGCTATTTAATTCATCACTTTGCTTTGGGTTTAGCATGCAACTAACACTGTAACTACTTTTAAGGTGGTGATTCTGCCGAGATGTTGTGCAAGAAGTACCCGAAGAAGCTCTAGGACTAGGGCTCCTGTTTAAACGTTTCCCTGAAGAGTTGTTCTCGTTTAGAGGAGTGTTAGTAATGACCTGTGGTTTATTCCAACTGTAGAGATTCCTTAGGGGTGCCCTCCTTAGCGGGTAACTCCTTTCTAGGGAGTTTCGACCCGGGGAGTGTGATTTTCTTCGACTTGTGATCTGCTAAATAGTTTTTGAAAGAAAAGAAAAATCGTTAGTTAAAATCGGGTTAGGAAATAGGACAGTATACTTCTGGGGTTGCTTTAATTCGTCTTATGCTTGCGCTTTATACGATCTTTGAATTGATGGTAAAGGTGGTTAACAAAACATAAAATCAAAAATGTTCAAATACGACACAAGGATACTCATGATTCTAACTGAACGATTAACAGTAGAGATGGAGAAGGGATGGGGATAATGAAGGTCGTTTAGAGTGGACTAGTCAATTTAAACAAAAAACATTACAATTAAAACAAATTATGACTTTACACTACCACAGTGTTTAAATAGCGAATCTATATGTTATCCAAATTATATCAAAGTCAGAGGAGTATATGTTGTGTGTTATAATATAACAAAATGATAGTGTGCTCTGCTCTACTTGCTGTCAAAGACTGTATTGGAGGGAGCGCATTATGATGGGAATTTAAATTGCAGCCGCTTTTCTATCCATGCATGAAATCGAAGCACAGTTCCATGGTCTGTTGTAATTTGCTGGTATCGAGTGTAAACGAACATCTCTTGACATGCGGAGAACAAGATTCAATCCCAACTCGTATTGCATGCTGGGAAGTGCAACCAACAGAGATTGCTCGCTAGAACTCCAGAACATTTGAGAGTGACATATGACTGTGAAACTATTACGCGGAAATGTGCCAATGGTGTTTATAAGGAGCGCAACCAAAATTACATTTATTTTCACAATTTATTGATTTTATCGGAAAACTAAGTTTTTTTAAAGGTAATTGATAAAAAAAAAGCCTCTTATAAATTATTAAATTACTTGAGTTTGCTATTTAATTTAATTTTTAAAAACTTCATGCTTTTACATCGTTTTAATAAGAAATATTTATTGGAAGATTTAATCAAACATTTTCTTTTTCCGTTTTAATCAAGAATGCTTTACTTCACATAAACGTGAAAGAAATAAAATAATTCATGCAATATCTTTAAAACAACTCTCAACGAGGAAGCGCCCAAAAGGTTTTAGAAAAACTTAAATTTTGAGACATTACGCGAATTTTAACATCAGTCTTCCAATATCATAATGAGGTCAACACATCTACTTTTAATTTTATTTATTTCTCTTTTTAAAGTTTAAGCCTGACATCGGGTTAATTAAATAGTTAAACATATGATATCAGTTGTAACCTTACAAAAAATTAACAAACTCCGTTTCTTTGTAGCTATTTACAGTCCAACTAATAACCCAAAAAAAAAAATATTTTTTATAAACTTTCAAATTTCTTTTTTTTTTTAGAAATTCCTACTGTTGTGTAAAACTTCTACATGATTACCGATACACGGTCGACGCAACTACTCCCAATTTTCTTTAAGTCTTTGTGTTACTCCAAAACGCAGGTTAAAATGCATTTTTTAACTTAAAGAAGCTTAGCAGTTCACAACTATACTAAATTATTAAGAGTTCAATGGAACTCGTTTTAAAAATTTAGAGACTCAAACAAATGCGTTAAGGAAGCAGGCTTTCAATCATTCCTTTTATTTTATACACTGGGCTTACAAAACGGCTTAAGTTTAGGTATCAAGGGTCGTTAATATGATCAAAGATTTGTTCTACAGTTTTTACACAAAATTCAAAACTAACAAATTTCTTGAATTTATAAATATTTAAAGCTCACCACTGATTGGTTAATCAAAACTAATCTAGTCTCACATCACTCCATTCTTTATAACTATATTTCGACAATTCACTTTAATATTCACCTGTAATAACTGAATAGTTTATATATTATCATTATGATATACTCTTTGAAGGTTATTCCAAACGGCAAAAATACACTTATAACACTACAAGTTTCTCTAAGAGAAGTTTTTCATTTTTTTACAACTTGACAGTTAAGCACAATCATTTTGTCTTAAAAAAACAAAGTTGAATGTTTAGTTTTATTTAAAGTTTTAATCATCTCAAAAATAATTTTTAATTTGTATGGAAAATAGTTCATACTTGTTCTTTTTAACATCCAATTTCGACGTTAAAAAGGTCAAAATTATACAACTCGTAACTGAAAAAACTTAAAACTTAAAAGCTTTTCTTTAAGAGAGAAGCTATACGTAGCTCTAAAAAGGGCTACCGATCAAAACGTAAGCTCTTTACACTACGTATTGCGACTATCAAAAAAAATTCGATCTAGAGTTGTCTAAATTACGCGCTGCACCTACTTGCCGACGGACCTCGATAGCTTTTTTAATAACTATATGACGAGTATCAAAACTATAAAGCAGTTGACTAATAATATTCATCGTCGGCTTCCTCATACAAAACAGTGTCATTCAGTTGTGTGTTTAAATCAACCGTTAATTTTTCCAATTCACCCGCAAGTTTATTGTAAGACTCGGATTCGACTGCGCCATAGAATGAAAACTCGTTGTTGCTACCATGATCACAAAGAGAAGAACCGTATTCCCCCTTTAACCCAGTTCTACCAGATACAGATTCTGCTGTATTTCCAATGAAAGAAATATCTGGTGTAACTTGAGCAACGGAACTGTTATCAGCTATTTGTGTGTTGCAATCCCAATCCCTGGGGGTCCTACAGAGAGGGTCTTCGACACCCAAATCCCCCATCCCCGTTTCAAAACTTATGTTGCATTCTCCTTTTGTTCTTTTTGGCAAGATTAAGTCTTTCTTTTTCTTGCTAGATTTCGCTTTAGTTTTCGTTACTTTTCGCTTAACAGGCTTTCGTCGGTGATCACACCTGACAAATGCTGTTGCAGCATCATCCTGTCTACATCCCTCCCTTTTACCATTAACATCTGCTTTTACTCCCTCACTGAAGTATTGCGCGTCTTTTGTAGGACTCAGAATCTCGGGGCTGCTCGCGTGCCGTTCAAGCCGACTATCACTCTCTCTGTAAATATTTTTTGCAATGTCGATTCTGGCCTCATGGCTTCGTGAAACAGAGCTTCTAAGACTCTGATTGTTTTGAATCTGAAGTAATAACTCTTGACTTCTAGTTAACCTGTGTTTACTACTAGTGGAGGGGCAATCCCCTCCATTGTATTTTACCGTTTGGACTGCTATCGCCGCTGCTTTTAATCTTTTCTTGCCGTCGAAGTTCTTCGTTAATTCATGTCTTAGCTTTACGTGGATATCCTTTGTGTTAGCAGTGTGTCCCTATGACAACAAGATTGATAAGGTAACGTAAACATAATAATTTGATACAGCGAAATAAGGCAACAAGCCTAACTGGTTTGAGGCGATTTGATTTGAATGGTCAGAACTGGGTTCAGATCCTGGTCTGAACGATGGATAGATTTGTCCTCGGTGAAACAGCCAACTAGTTTGTCTTCTACCAGCTGGGAATGTAACGTAAGGGAGAGGGATATTAAATAAAACAATTGAAAAACACCTTTCAAGAAATTGAGTTTTTATTCAGTTAAATCATCGTCACCATCATGACCACCACCACCACCACCACCACCACTACAATTATCATCATCATCACCACCGCCGCCACTGCCACCACTACTACCACCAGGACCATCACCACTGCCGCCACTGCCACCACTACTACCACCATCACCACCACCACCACCGTCACGACTTCTACCACCACCACCACCGTCACCACTTCTACCACCACCAACACCACTTCTACCACCACCATCACCACTACTACTACCACCACCATCACCACTACTACTACCACCACCACCACCATCACAACTTCCACCACCAACATCGTCACCACTTCTACCACCACCACCACCGCCACCACTTCTACCACCACCACCACCGTCACCACTTCTACCACCACCACCACCGTCACCACTTCTACCACCACCACCACCACCACCGTCACCACTTCTACCACCACCACCACTACTACTACTACCACCACCAACACCATCACAACTTCCACCACCACCACCGTCACCACTTCCACCACCACCACCGTCACCACTTCTACTACCACCACCACCATCACCACTATCACCAACAACAACATAATCATCGTCATCAATTATCGTAATAAAATTTAAAACAGATTTAAAATCATTTGCAATCTCATGATACCTAAATCAATTTCGAAGTACGAATGTTTTTGGAAAGGTTTTTCCGTCTAAGTCATTTAATTTATCTATCCATCAACGTCAAGAGATTGCAGAATTCATCGCTGGCAGAATGCCAACAGGACATGGAAGGTCGTTAATTTCAGTATCAATTTACCATTCCCTTAGGGAGGCAATTGTTTTTTATTTGAGTAGGCGTGGAAATCAATCAGTCTCTAAGCGACTGTCGTGAATTCTCAAAAAAGAAAAGACAGAGTTTCGGCAAAGTCTCCCTTCTTTCGCTAGATTAGACGGTAAAGGGGGACTGCTCGCAAGATACGTATTGAGAAAATGAGACCAACAAAAACTTACACCAATCCATGGATGATGTAAAACTTGCTTAGCTGAATATCTTTTATTAGCGTCAACTACCAACATGTGATCTATTAAATCCTGTAAAACAAACAATTATTGAAAGATCATCCTGCAAACAAGTATCGAAGTAAATAAAGGAAATATATCGAGTAAATAAAACATCCAGTTAAGTGCGAAGTATTAAGAATCACTAAATAAATATATAAATAATTTTATTTCATCAGGAGTTTTTGAAGAATAGTTTACATTACAAATTAAACGATCTTGTGTTTTTTCTTTATCACTAGCGCTAGGCATCTTCGAAATTCTCATGAAACATTCTATTCGTAATTGTTTAGCGTCTTTTCGCAAGATCTAGTCAAAGCCACATAAATCAAATATTCATAGAATCGCTGATTCGAATTCTGAATTTATTGCAGTTACCAAATTGTATCTTTTAACAACTGTGTTTAAACAAAGCTTACAAAGAATCTTACCTTGGCCGAATTTGAGATATCATCCCAGAATGGTGAAAGATATTCAAACTCGCCAGCGAGTATTTGGTCGAACAGATCGTCCTGATCTGGACTGTAAACAAACAGTCAAAAATTCTAAAACATATATACCATATATAAACTGATGCGGAGACAAAGAACTGAAAAAAAATCTGAGCTCCAGATAAGAATCGCACCCATGACCTTTCGGCGTACATTAGTCCGATGCTCTGATGAACCACGGGAACTCGTACGGCCAGCAAGGTCACTATTTAACAATTAGTCGCCGAAGGCGAGGTGATTATCGGCGAATAGTCGCCGAGACCGAAGGTCGATTAGTACAATTAGTCGTAATTTAGTACAATTACACTTGTGACTATTCGAAAGAAAAAATAATAAAACAAAAATATGAAACGACAAAACTGGAAGACATTTTTGAGCAATCTTTCAATGTGATAGTCACCTCTAGGTGACTATCACAGGACAAGCTGTCATTTTC
>JAOEHV020414634.1:0-10554 GCA_025447995.2 Isaurus tuberculatus | reverse complement strand
CGGTTATATTACGTCATTTTCAAACTTTCTTCTTCAGCACTTGAAAGTATTCAAAGTTGATTTAAGTGCGTTTTTTTCTTCGATGCGCTTCGGCATAATAAAGTTATGATGATGAATTCATGATCAAGAACTTGATAAGTGTCCAAAGACGTTTCAAAGTATTCATGTTGTAGTCAAAGGAACTTTCTCACTTTATTATGTAAAAATGTAATTGTTCTTTTTAAACCAAAAATTTTTGCTGTGATGGTTAAGATCAAGTGAAACAAGCGCAAAATGTAAGAAAGACAAGAGTGTTTTGCCGACGGTCAATTACGGGCAATACTTTTGAGAACACAAAACTTTTTCAGCTATATTTTGTAACCTTCAAATTTAAAATGTGAGTTTAATATGATCTGTTATTCAAAACTATCTGAAAGAGTGATTAAAGTCGACCAAAATTCTATAGAGCAAAAAGATTTCTTTCAAGCAGTTCAAGTGTCAAAGTAATTGTTATACCCCTAAACCATGGCCATTGGTAGAGCTAAAAAAAACTACCATTAGCAACACATGAAAAAATATTTTGGAAAACATGTATCTCAACGTAGATTGCTGCCGGTTAGCTTTGATCTTTAAAATACGTGGTTTCTGCGTGAATTGGTGCTTAAAAATTTTGTCAGATTTACTCTTTGAACAACATTTTCAACAACTATAGCATTGGAGTATTTTAAGTATTGCCAAAATTTGCCTTTTTATAAGTATAATTTCAAGATTATATATAACCTAAGTTTTTATGGGTCGTTTTATAGATAACTTTTAGTTTCAAAGAATATAATATAAATGCCTATGGGCTGAGCTAATAGGGTCAACTGAATATCAAAAAACTCGTTTAGTTCAGATAATGATTCAACAAGACAAGCCCTTCCTCTAATTTAAGTAAGAGATTGTTTCATTCCGTGTTTTTGTTTAGTTTTCAAGCAAGCCTTAAAATCTATTAATAGTTCAATTACGGCAATAGAAACATTTTGAATTTGTTTGAATTTTTGAAGATTATTCGAGCCTTCTAGCTCAGGAATTCATTGAGATAAAAAAAAAAAGTTTTTTTGCATTGATTTGTGCCAGTTAGAAGAAAAGTAACTCAGATACCAAATACATACCGCTCTTACTGGACAACGAAACCACCTCACCTTTCCACAATTTTGAACGTCCGTGCCTAATGGAGTTTGAACTTTCTTCGGATGACGCAATGATTAGTCTCTAGCTGGGTTTTAATGACTTGCGAGAATAAGTCGCGATTACATCTTACTTGTACATGCCTAAAAATAGAAGTTTTGGAGGTCTTTCAACATCCGTTCAACTATACTTCAGATTATCCTCAACATGTTGTCTCTATCTGACAAGGGCCTCTTGACGGCCCTCGATGAAAAAGGACAGCAAATTTAAACTTTTACCCTACAACATTTTCTTTAGTACCTTTAGCACCAATACCAGCGTTTTTCGTTTCGTTTTTGCTTTAATAACAATCTCAAGGAAATGTTTTTTAAAAGTGTTGTTTGTATCGACAATCTTTTTAAAAATTTACCCCTTTTAATTTTGTACAATCAAGAACCAGTTTTTCACATTTTAGTTCTAAACGTTAGTTTCTTGGAGTAGGTACCTTTTCTAAAATGAAATCATTTGTTTTAAGCTATTTTCTTGAGTGGTGAAAAGGGAAAAATGAAATGTTATTGTTGTTTGATTGTTTATTGCTGTGCGAAGAATTTTACTGGAATGTAAAGAATTTCAACGCTTGGTAAACCTTTTAACTCCAAAACAATAGTTATTACACCGTCGACCGAAGACCAGTATCATTATCATATTTAAAAAAACAGAAAAATTAAATTTTCCGGAGGATCGTAAAAATACTAAAGTTTTGCTTGGAATTGTCAAAAACTGTGAAATTTTCCATTTGGCCGTGCTTCTGTACAAGAGCCTGGTGCACATGTGACTTCAGAACACACACTCCATCACGAGACGAAATCAAATGACTGACATGGACACTAGATCATAATATATTTTAAAATAAGATAAAATAAATTCTTAACTATCTGTTGAGAAAAAACTATTTTTTGGGCCGAAAGAAAATGTTATTAACTGTTTTGACGGTTTCAGCCTGAAATCGCTATGGTTTTAATTGATTTTTGTTCCCAAAGAAAACTTTCATAATTCGTAGAGTGTGTTGTTGTTCCGGTAAGGAAGTCTTAAAACAGATGAACTATAGCCGGCATTTGGTACACATGTGTTAGAAAATTGAAATTCTTTTTATATAACAACATTTTGAAAGATCGAATAACTCCGTCTGACGAAAGCTGTTTGAAAAATATTGATAAATAGATAAAAATATCAATATATAAGGCCAAATAAAAAAAAAAATTCCCGGTTTCTCATCAGAATTTTTCTGAAAGTGTTTCTTTTTTGTGCGGCTAACGAAGGTCAAACGATTTCCGGTGTATTCTCTCCAATCGAGCTCAAAACACAAGTCAAAAATGCCAATCTAGGAACGGCACTCTCTGAGACGTAACTTGTGAGAAATCTCTTCTCCTGAAACGAAGAAAAATTTTAATATAGTTACTCTACACCTTTTTTTGCTTTTTCAAAAGAATTTGAAATTGTTCAGTCGGTGATCAACGTATCCAGTCTTTCGCGTGACACTCAATTATGTATTTATACAAAGTGTTTACATTTTAAGATCAGTAAAGAATTTGTTGTTTCAGTACAGGTAAGCGAATTCTGGTTCAAGGATGAAAAATGTGTGTTCCAGTATTATGAATTCTAAGCTTTACTCTCTAGATAGGTACTGGTTTTACTTTTTAAAGCCAAAGAATTATAGAACCTTTATGTTAAAACCGTGTTTCAAATGACGTAATATTTACATTTTTGTTGTTTATTTTGCTTGATATTAATTGACCATTTCACGCAATACTAAATATTTTTTTGTCTTGATACCATCACATGATATCAAATTAATTTTTAAAATTACTAGACAAAAAAAGCAAACAATTTTTTTCTTTGATTGGAAAAAATATAAATCTGAATATTGATCTTATTATCAGTAAATTTGAATCAAACAGTCACTTGTTGCTTGAAATTTTAGTTTGGGTGGTTTTTCAATGAGGGGGTAAATAAAAAAACAAGAAGTTCGGTTAGAAATCTTAAAAATGAACAGTGATAAAACAGAGCTGTACTTGCATGTTAATTTTTTTCAGCTGTGAATACTGCCTGCGTAGGCGATAAAATTAAATTGTTGTGGGAACCTGATTCGCACCTACAGAGTGTCAAATTAGACAATTCAGTTAAAACAAAAACAACGTGATACATTTGCAAGTCAATATAGTCGACTGTGACTCTTCAGTTGCAATATTGCAATGGTTTCGATAAAACAAAAGCTTTGTAACTGTAAATATATCCCCTTCAGTTTCAAAAACTATGATACACGTAAGAATTTTTTATTTTGAATAGCTTCAAAAGCTATTGCAAAAGTCAATCAAGTTATTGTAAGTTGTATAGAAATATATATAAAAAATTCTTTGAAAAGGCCGGTTATTTCCTTTCTTCCACTTTATCTTATTTTGTGTTGCGAGTCTCCTCAAATTTCACCACAAGACAAAAGCACGCTCTCGGTACGCAAGCGCTACACGTGTGACCATAGGACTGTTACTGCTGATCATTGTACTCCGTGTTCACAAAAACATTCATCGCTTGCAGCCAGCCAGCCCGTCCACAAATCCACTTCAAATGGCTGGTATACTCGTACCCAAACCTACTCGGCTAAATTGAGCACAGGTAGCCCGTCACGATTAGTGTTGCTGCTCGCTCATTACGCTAACGTGACGTCATTGGGTTTGCTAAACAGCAAAATGACTGCAAGATCGCATTCAAGTAGTTTATTGAAACTGCAAGTTTCCTCAATATTTCATCATATGTTTCCTTGACAACCTTTTAAAAACTTTAAACTTAGATAGTTTTTATATTTGTTTATTCTCTTATATGTTGTAAACCATGACGTCAGGAAATATTTGTCAAAATTAAGGTTTCTTTCTACATGACAATAGTCGTCTCGTGACTAAAATTTGTTGATCTTTTAATCTGTTTAGAATATTTTAGAATAAAAATTGCGCTTGGCTACACAAGTAAAAAGACCAAAGTTTTGCTTTTCTTTTGAATTTGTTTTATCGTAGATTAAAAATAATTTTATTAAATTCTAATATGATGTTCCTACAATCTACAATCTTGACATAATAGTACTTTACCTGAAGTTTACGTCATCAAGGGGTGAACGAAATTGATTTTAGGCATGTTACTTTCCACAAATCGTTTCATTTGGGTCCGCGTGATAAATCGGTATATAAAGATTTTCCGCATTTTCCGCATAACTTATCTGACCTCTCACCCCCGCCCCTTAAACAAATCAATACTCAATCGGACTCATCCAAAACGATGCAGTAAATTTTGAAATTAATACAAAAACATGATTTATCTGATTATGACTTTTCTAGATATCACCTCAAAAGCGACATTTTTTTTTAACTGTAATGCGTTAAAACCGTGAAACGTATTATCGCTCGTGATGGCTGTCGACGAAATCCCACATTGTTGACCTCGAATCAAAATCTGACTTCTGATAAGATTTTTCCAAATTTGGGTATAAAGAAATCGGAAATCGATCATTCTAAATAATCGTCATTGTCAGTTGGCAACAAATGCATTTTTTGAACTCCAAACAAAACTACACAGTAGGGCAGTAGGGGCAGAGGTTGTAGCTGGGTATCACGAGTGGAAAACTTAGTTTCAGACTTCAGTTGTTTTGTAAACGTTCCCTTGCTTTGGCGGCGTGGTTGGCGCAGTTGGTACTATGCCTTCCCACCACAAGGTCCCAGGTTCAATTCCTCGGCTGTACCGAAAATTGAATATTTGTGTGACCTTCTTTTCCGCCAAAGCTTACTCAGCTTTCCATTCTTACGAGGTCGGTAAATGAGTACCAGCTTCGGCTGGGAGCTAACCTGCGATGGATTAGTGTCCCGTTCAGGTGGAGTCAATGACTCTCATCCGCTTAACACTACAGAAACCGGAGATAAGCGCCGGCCCCATGGGCCACGAGGCTCGTATAAGGATTTAGCTTTTAGCTTGCTACATGTATACATATGATCACCTTCTCCTAATAGGTATTATTTAACAATTATTCTACGAATGCGGTGTTTGATATGAAAAGGTATACAGCAGGTGAGGCGCGTAGCGCCAAATCAGTTATATTGAGATAAACTTTATTTAAATGCGGTTGCTCATTTTATTACATGGTTAGTATTGTAAAATTTTTACATTCTATCAACGATTCTTAAATACATATAGAAAAACAAATACAATGTCTCAGTCAAATAACAAAAACATAACAGTTTATGAATAACATATTATATGTTTATATTAAAGATATAATCTTTAAGTTGAACAGTACATGGAAAATGTCAAATAGCATGTACTGAAATAAATAATAGATAAAATATTTACTACCTAATCAGTGGTAGAAGTGGAATATTGAGGGGCCGTTTACATGAACCCCGGTTGGCTGCCAACCCGGGTCAGATCACCAGCCCGGGTCAACCCTTCTCCAGTCAAACGCCTATAACTGTTTACATGAGCCCCGGTTTGATGCCAACCCGGGTCAGATCACCAGCCCGGGTCAACCCTTCTCCAGTCAAACGCCTATAACTGTTTACATGAGCCCGGGTTGGCTGCCAACCGAAAATGAAAACAATCACGGAATACGGAATGTATAAAATTAAATTAAATATTCCGCTCCTACCCCCGATACTTAACATTAGTAAATTCATTAACCTTGGTTAGATATTGTTTTCCTTGAGGATATAGTCTTTTCATTATTATCGATTGATCTATATATACACACAAACGTAGGGAAGCCGTATGGATATTTTGGTTTTAAAAACAAGCTTGATATATGATAAAAAATTTTTCGTCGCGCCTCATTTAAAAAATTACAAGAGCTTTTCTGCCGTCACAAATATTAATATGGACAACTTTAAGAGTTATGTAAAAGGTAAATATTTATTTTGATCTGATAAAAATAAAGTAAGAAACCCCAGTGGGCTTCGCTTCGTTATGATTTAAAAACCAGTCCTCATGTATCTCAAAGGAAAACACTAGTACTCGGCAAAACATGCAAACGAATCAGTTATTTTTTCTATGAGAAATAGGAGTTTATCCACGAGAATAGTTCAAACTAGTTCTTGAGAAAAACTGGGGGCTGTTTGTTAGCTATGCTATGCTGACACGGACTAAGAAAGCCTAAACAGTTGTCCATGCCAGCGAAAATTCTGGCTCAATATCATGCATGCATTTATGGTGGATTTAAGGGGCAACGCCCACCATACAAAAGTGGCATTAGTGGGTGCACTCAGTCTAGTACTTATTACTAAATAGCACGCATTAGGTATCTAGGCTTGCAAACCAAGCTATATGTCATATAAATATCACCATATGCGATGAAACACTATATCAAGTTCCGTATCTAATTCAAGATTCTTCTTCTAACCTTCAAAATTCTCAATAACCAGGCTCCTCCGTACCTCAAAGAACTAGTCACTCTGAAAGTACCCCACTAAATACCATTTGCATTCTCACACTGACAACCTTCTTCTCCAGTTACCCCGGAAAAAAACTAAAAAAACTCTTGGCGACAGATCCTTCGAAATTGCGGCACCAAACCTCTGGAACGAAATTCCGTACTCTGTCAGAGCTTCACCATCTGTTACCATTTTTAAGACACATCTTAAAACATTTTTATTCAAAATAGCTTTTAAGTAACCTTAGTTAATCGATAGTTCTATGGAATATTTAAATTTTAACATTTTATTATAATAGCATTTTATCATTTTATTATAGTAGCACATTAGCATTTTAGCACTATCTGACTTCCAATTCTTTCTATATTATATTTGTATCTGCGCATTTGAACATCTATATATGAAAAAAGGCGCATTATAAATTTCATTATTATTATTATTATTAAACACCAAATCCCTACACATACTCTTTACGTAACCTGCCCAGTCATACAAGGACCTCATTTCTTCTTCATTAATGAAAATAAACGTTTACCCAGGAGCGCGGGTCAGTTTCCCCCCCACGCCCAACGAAGGCTCGTCCATTGACATCGCTTGAAATATACTTGTCGGTGAAACTCAAAAGCGGGCACAAACTTTGATTCTTAAAAGTGTAAGCACGAGGGGGTCTTGCTTTCTCCATGATGAACTGATATTTGAGCTGAGATGGTTCATCAGTTCTCTAATAAAAAGTAAAAGAAAAATGTGATTTAAAAATGTGTTACACTTACAGACCATTGGATGAAATAAATTTCTGCAACTTTACGTCATAGGTTTTAGAACTTTATGTACTCTATGTAAATCAAGTTTTAATACACAAAACGTTCAGAGAAGATTACAATACTGCTTCTTGTGTTAGATATACGGGTACAGCTATACGTTTGGTTCCAGTTTCAAAGCCTTGTTAATTGATCAACAATTTTTTCATGTTTCAAATCGTTTTTGCAATCTGTTCATGATCAAGATTAAATATTACAGTCATAATGATATTAAATACCTCACAATGCATCACCTATCTATCTTAAAAATAGAATAAATAATTTTAAAATTTATATATTTCAATTTATTATATCGAGACACAGAACAGCAAGGTTCTCTATTTTACCTCTATCACAAGCTTGTTTCCAACCGCTGCCAAATAATAATTCTTCTGCCATCGAATGCGAACTTTTAACTGATTTTTTTCTGGAGCCGTTGACCGTATAAGAAAAAAGCCTGTAACAAACCAGCCAAAAAAATTCAGTAAATCAGCCAAGGACGTCACAATTGATTTTTGTTGTGGTGAAGTGACACTTCTACAACATCTACAGAACCTAACTGAAATGTTTATTGTTATAGCTGTTTGATGATAGTTTAATTTGAGGAATTAGTTCTGGTATCCCTACTCTAGTCTTTACTGTGGTTTCTATTGGTAGAGTAGCTGGTTTCTTAACTACAATTCCGACTTCTACTCACAGCCTTCACCAGAGCAGGGACCGCACGTGCTTCTAACGACCTGGGCTGAGTTGCTCAAAAGCTTTTAACTCTAACCCAGGGTTAAGGTAAAATTTGAACAGTAATTTCTTTACAATAAAAGGTTTTCTTTGCTCATGATCACTGCTCAGAATTTCCAACACTAATAACTTGTTAGCCCAAAATTTCCAAGCCAAGTCAGTTTATCGATCGTAAGAAACACGAGTATGTGTTAAGGCTTAACCCTTGGTTAGTGCTAATCGGCCTTTGAACACATGAACCGGGCCAGGCTGGTTACAAATGAGAGAGGCGTAAAGAATGATTACGTTTCAACTTAAGTACTGAACTGCAAACACAAGGATCCCGTGTTGATGATAAATGGGATGTGTAATAATAGAGCACAAGAGAGTATTTCAGTGTTTTAATTTCATACTATTTTTATATGACTGTCGCTCACCAAATTGGGTCTTTACTGACTCGGATAAAGCAAGAAAGTAAGTTAATAAGTTCTAGATTAGATTTTGCTTCAGACTTTTAATTTGCGATTTTAAAACAAAAAACGTTGCACGTCTTGCCTACTATAGCAAAAAGCACAAGAACTAGGAATCCATCAACACAAAAAACTACATAAAGAAATAGGACTTCGTGTTTCTCTATTAAAATATGCTTGTGAGATGTGTTGTGGCCATTTCTTGTTTTAAAAAAACATGTCGGCAGCAAGCTCTAATGACCTTATATATTCAAACAAACAGCAGTAAACATGTTCCTAGTTCCCATTCCCCCCACAGGTGCGACTTTTTAAAAAATAGTCAGTTTGAGCCGTTATATTAAACTCCGAAACTAAAAGTCTGAAGCAAAATCTAATCCAGAATTTATTAACTAACTTTTTTTTTTTGCTCTATCCGAATCAGTTAAAGCCGATTTTGGTGATTCAGGTACTTTAAGGAAAAACAAATAAGCAAAAATCGGAGATATTTTTGGTTGTGTGTTATAAGCTTATTTTAAAAGACTAAGAGTTTTACATGCATTGAAATAATATAATGGTAGCTAATTATCCATTTTTTTGGTCTTAAGGGGCATTGCATGACTTTGTCTATCGTTATCGAACCATCGTCCATCCATTTGAACAATCAAAATAATTTCCCGCGAGCTTTTTTTTTTCAAAACTAAAAACTAACAGAGCTCTCAATTTGAGTTTCACCGAACACAAAATATATACAGGTTTAAACATTTTATAGTGTGCCATAAAAATCTAAAAATCTGTATAACTGAATATACTTACTCGATTCTGGACTGAATGTTTTACCTCTGAAATCAAGCCACATTTTCGTGTCCCGCATCAACACCCTGAGGAGGTTTCCATCGGGATTGCCACGGCCATGCTCTTGGGCAAGATACGACTGAAGATAACATTGTGTTTCCATGATATTCACCTAGTCATATATCATGAAAAAACAACAAAAATTAGAATCAGAGTAATTTTTCCAAAGTTCCAAAAATTCTTTCCGTTTGCCTTACTGTCGAACAAATATCAAAAAATTCTCTTTTCTTTTTTAAGGTCCTATAAACTGTAAAATTCTCTAAATGATGAAATTAAGAATGCTTCGAGTATTACCTCTTTTTTGAGTAAGCTTAAAAAGTTTTTATTATCTTAAATAAGCATATCGCATTCTCCTTTTACTTGCTAGTTTTTTTTCTGCTTTTTCACACTTATCGCGAACACGCTCACCCCACGTCGCTTTTATCCTTTTGCCTTTCACTTTTCGTTGTTTTTGTTCTTTTGCATTTGCTTCTAAATTAAATAAATATAATTACTTTTAATTCTTAAATCTCTTAATACTTAGTTAATTGTTCTGCCCGTCATGCTGTAGTCTCTTTTTAACTAATTTAGTTAGTATTTATATAAGGTGACCCATGTAAATAAGTTTTTTTAAACTTCTTTGGGTCAATAAACTTGAAAGTGACTAAAACATGCCGACTGTGCTCTGCTCAAAGGACGCAGCTAAAAAACGAAAGAAGTCAAGGAGAAACACAAACCAAAGACGAGAGGAGATGAGGGGAACTACAACATTTAAATAAATACATAACTTAAAACCAAGAAAGTATAAAGGTATACTCTTTTGCTTAAAGCAAATTAATTTTGGCTAGTCTCAGCTAAAGGTACAGGCCAGGTAACCGGAAGGAGAGCGAGCAGACATGGTGCTTTTGGATATTTGTGATATTTTTTATACTTCCGATCCTATATGGAAATATATTTCCTCAACAGAATTTTTAATTGTTAAAGAACATAAATAATTGTTATGATTCCCTTAAATTAATTAACAATAATCAGTGCAAAGAACTAACTATTTTATATAAACAACTAATTTGAAAATCAAAATCATAGATGCTCAAAGATATTTTAAAAACCAATAATACTGAGAAACTTTTGAGTACATTCAAATCGTCCAACCTTAACCACTGGGAGAGAACT
>JAOEHV020414531.1:0-10556 GCA_025447995.2 Isaurus tuberculatus | reverse complement strand
TTGACCGGTCAATACAGGGAAATCTTGCCCTCTCAGCAGCCAATCAGATTGCAGGAAACTATCTAGCCATATAATAAATGTTCTTATTATCCAAAATATCTGATTTTAAAGGACCGATTTTTATGTGTTATTTTCAACGGTTTGAAAGTTCAAAATCTGTGCTTTTATCGTGTCTTTATTTTCGCTCGGCCAAAAGCTCATTATTTACCGGATAAGCCGTAGTCAGTGGATCCAAACGTTTTTGATGTTATAAAAAACAAGAAAAAAAAGACGGGCGATGAAAGTTATTTCTCAGCCAGAGGCCAAAGTGTCTGACATTTATTCACTGAACTGATTGCAAGGACCAAGAAAGTGAAGGAAGAGACAAAGTAACGCCGCTTTGGTACCACTGGTTACGTCATCAGATCCCAATTCGTCACCATTCTCCGGAGATACATTTAGTGCTTTTTAGCAGCTTTGAACGGTAAAAAAGCGGGCTCGATACCTCTTTACCTATAATTTTCATTACGTATTTCGCTCATGGTTTTTCAACCTAGCGATTTATGCAAAAAAAATTTTCATTTCATATGCGCTTTAAATCCTTATTTTGGTAAACCTAAATTTTAGTAAGGTGGAACCCCTCCCCCCTTCCATAAATCCTGGGGACGCCCCTGAAAATTGTCTTCGATTATAATTGACTTCTGTCACTTCTACACTGTTGTTCTACACTACTCGATACTTAAATTTTATTTAGCTTCCAACTACTAACTTTTTTCATTGATCGCGAGCGTCGTAACAATACAGTTTGATGTTCTAAACGTCAAGAAGTTATTTTTTTTGTTTTTGTGCGAAGAAAAATATATAAAATTCGTTCATACCTTCTGCAGATTTAGTTTTCAGGGCCGCTGCCTTGGGCCATTTACTGACATAGCAAGTGCAAGTTATAAGGTACCAACAAAGTCTATACCTATTCGAAGCCACACAGCGTTCTGCACGTTAATTAGGTGAAACTGAGATGAAGGCTTATTAAACTTCTTTGAGCTCCGCTTGCAAACATCACAGCCTCGAAGAGTGAACGGTGAACACTGCGACAAAACCGTGAGGCTTCAATAGTAGTGAAAGGTAACCTGAAAATTACCCAAATACGAAAGTTAAGGACAGATTTATATCTTTAAATCCATATTAACTCAACAGACAATCTCAAATCAAGATTGCATACTAGCGTAAATTATAACGAATAGTTTTCTCGAGTCTTGTCTTTTCCGAAGTGTCCTGTAAGTTTCTCTGAGTGACAGGCATGTAGAATTCTCTTCTGTTCTTCCTTGTCATGCACACATCTCTTTAGTTCACTATTCTCTTTTGCGACGAAGAACAGCGACCCGTCATCCAAGAAAAGCATTTGCGCCTTTTTTCGCACGTTTCGCTTTTGGTCCTTTGTACACACCTCGGGACACTGAGCTCTATAATTTGGACTCAATCGAACAGTTATAAACGGAATGATTATTATACTCACTCTTGCGAGGGACACTTTAAGACGTGGGACTATAAATATCATTTCTTTTGTTTTCGAAATCCTTCGATAACTGTTCATACCCCCTAAACCTTATTCATGACGTAGCAGTTGACATGGTGGCCTAGTTGTAAGGCGTGGTACTCTAAATGGGAATTTTGTTTTTCCTTTCGAAATCTTTCGATAAACTGTTAATACCCCCTAAACCTTATTCATGACGTAGCAGTTGACCTGGTGGCCTAGTTGTAAGGCGTGGTACTCTAAATGGGAATTTTGTTTTTCCTTTCGAGATCTTTCGATAAACTGTTAATACCCCCTAAACCTTATTCATGACGTAGCAGTTGACATGGTGGCCCGTTGGAAATGCGTAGTACTCTAAATGTCAGTTTTTCTTTGCTTTCGAAATTTTTCAATAAACTGTTCATAACCCTTAAAAATTGATCTTGACGTAGCAATTGACCTGTTTGTGGCTTATTGGTGTGGCTTAGGACATTAAATGTCCACATTGCTTTTGCTTTTGAAATATTTCGATGAACTGTTCATACCCACAAAAAAGTGTTCCTGACGTTGCAGTTCGCCTAGTGGCCTAGTTGTAAGGCGTGGGACTCTAAATGGGATTTTTTTTCCTTTCGAAATTTTTCGATAAACTGTTCATACCCCCTACAAAAATTGATCTTGACGTAGCAGTTGACCAGGTGGCTTATTGGTATAGCTTAGGACTCTAAATTTCAATTGGTTTTGCTTTGGAAAATGTCTGATAAAGTGTTCATACCCTATAAAAATTGTTCGTGACGCGGTAGCAGTTGACAGAGGGGAGAGGAACGGGCAGTTACATTTCTTGTCTCCCTATTTTTTTCCCTATTTTTCTCCCTCCTCCCTATCTTTTTTTTGGCCGTTTCTCCCTCCTCCCTAAACCGTTCCTCTCCCCTCTTGACATGCTGGCCTAGTGGTAAGACGTGGGACCTTAAATGTCAATTTCTTTTGCTTTCCAAATCCCATAATGACCTGGTGGCCTAGTGGTAAGGCGTAGGACTCTAAAAATGTCAATTTTTTTTTGGAAATCTTTCGATAAATTGTTTATACCCCCTAAATTGTACACTTGACGTAGCAGTTGACTTTGTGGCTTAGTGGAAAAGCGAGGGATTCTAAATGTCAATATTTTTGTTTTCTAAATCTTTCGATAAATTTTTCATACCCCCTAAAATTTTACTGGACGTAGCAATTGACCTGGTGGCCAAGTGGTAAGACGTGGGACTCTAAATACCACTTTATTTTGTTTTCGAAATCGTTCGATACATTGTTCACACCCCCTAAAAACTGATCGACTCGTAGCAGTTGACCTGGTGGGCTAACGCTAAGACGTGGACTTTAAATTTAAATTTCTTTTCTTTTCGAAATTGTACGATACATTGTTCATACCTCCTGAAAATTGTTTAACACGTAGCAGTTATGCCATTAAAGAGAAGCTTGCAATTTGTTTTTTAAAAACATCAAGCCCGGTAAACATGAGCTTGTTATTTTATCAGAAGAGTCGCAGTTTTTCGTATGCGACATTTGTAGAAATGCTGAGACTGACACACACGGCCGATTATTTGTCGTAAGCAAAGTATCTCAAGTAAGCAAAACATCTCAAGTAAGAAAAGCTCACGTTTAATAATTACTCATGTATCATTCGTGATCATTCGCATATCATATGTGAAGTAACTATCGTATTTAAAAAAAAAACCGCTGATCTAGCAGCTCGGCTGTATGCATCCTTTCGCCAATTATCTGCCCTGAAACATTGTGAAATGAAATATTGAAGCATGGCCAGTTTAACAGTGGCGGCGGCACGCAGGGGGCAGGGGGCAGCCGCCCCCCAAAAAATAATATTGGGGGGGCATCGCCCCCCCAAAAATCGTGTTGAAGCCCTTAACTATTTACGAATGTGATCCTTGTAACAAAATTTACGTCTCAAAATGCAGGAAATAACGTCTCAAAGGGGTTAAAAATTCAAAATTTCCCGGGGGAGCATGCCCCCGGAACCCCTAGCTTTCTCGCGCCTGCATGCAGCGCCCGAAATCTTGCCCCCCCCCCCCCAATCAAAATTTGCTGCCGCCGCTTCTGTTTAAGCACTAAAAGCTGTTCCAATATCTCAGAAGTAGTAGAAAGCTAGAAATTGCTCATAATGCAAAAACTTGCTCGAAATACAAAAAGTTGCCAAAAACTATGAAAAAGATGCAGAGCAACTTGTTGAAAGCCCCAGCTGAGGTTTTATTTTTTCGGCGACGTCAGGGGATCGTAAAAGCAATCGTTTTGGAAAAGGTTTCAAAATTGGAACTTTGAAAAGACTTTTTAGGAGGGCAAACTTCGAAGTATGGCCTTCTGAAAAAAAAAGAACAAAAAACTAGTGCGGCTCCAAATAAACAGTCCTTTATTCACCACCCCCTGCGGGGATAATTTAAAAGCACTTCGCGCCAGTCTCTCTCCTTTTTACATGTGTGTAAACGTCGTTGCTAAGATACGACTCCTGGATGAAAGATCCAAAATGGCGGCGCTTAGCGTTGCTAATCCGATTCCAGTGATAGGTGCTGTTGTAACAGACGAGGAGTTGGCAGTGGAAGAAAACGCTGGAAAGGTAAATGATAAAGGTTGAACGAATTAATACTCTGTTTGCTAGTAACTTACTAACTGGTTATGTCGTGAATATAGCAAACGACTAAATTGGTTCCCGAAAGGATAACTGTTGCCAATGCACATAAGTTACTAACGGATCGACATTCGGTAAGTTTAATTTTCAGTTTGCGTCGTTACAATTCCTGTTGTGATCTAATTAGCTATCTTCTCTTTATTTGTTTGATCGTTGATATTAGGTATTGATGAAGTAAATTTTTCTCTCTTTCTTAGTCTCACTCTCAAACTTCAAATTTTTCTTGGAGATGTACAGTATGGTTTAAAAATTTTAGCGTTTGCTGAAACGCGGCTTTCAACTGCTTACGGTCAATCTGGAACTAACTAACTAGAGACGTCTCTACTGGGTAAAGTGGCATCAGTTATTATTTTCTACCTGGTCAATTTGAACAGGTTATAATATTCATAGTACTAGTGTCACTCTACTGGCTATGTATAGCTAGTGAATTGGACTACTGTAAATCTTGAAACCTGGTTTGCCACTCTACGCACTTTTCTTCCATTAAGAAGTATCTTTATGTCATTTTGTCTGAATAAATGCGTGATACAAAAACACAGAGCCCTCCCAACCTCATGGACTGTTGATGCATGTTATATTTGTTCTCTTATTCTAATTGTTAAATAATCTAGCTTTTGCCTATATAGTGATTTTTGTCCCATTTGTCCTTTAGAGAGCCTTGGTGGATCGTCATGTAAGAATAATACACAGGCTTGTAAAAAATAACAGGAAAGGCTTTGTATCCTAAATAAAATTATGCTGATTTGGGAAACAACTATAAGTGTCTTTTTTATAATGATCTGATGATGATACACCTTCATAAATGCTTTGGCAGAAGATTCTTACAACTTTTGTGCTCAAATCTACTCTCCTGCTTTTAACTGAGAATATCCCTCTTCTTTTCAATCATTTGAAGCATAAAAACTGCTATTCAGAAGTGTTATTAGAGTCTGTTATTGTTGTTCTGAGCATGAACAACAGCAATATTTAAAATTACCAGCATTGCCTACTAGATAGTCTTGGTACACGTGTCTACCGGTGGTTTCTGCCAATAATTCACAATATTTTACCAGCAATATAATACATACTACAAATTCTCCCATTTTGGGCAAGATCCAAGTTATCGTATTTACCTGTGTATAATGTGCACTTTTTTTCCATGAAATTACGTACTGTTCAAATTTGCAGTGCAATTTTAGTAGGTCTGCCATGGGAGTTATGGCTGCTAGATACAAAGACCTTCTGTCTTTAATCAGTGGCCAGCTGGCTATGCAGTGTTGACAAGCTCAAATGAGAGTGAAACAGCTGTCCACTGCTGCCACTTCCTTGGTACCTGAGCTATATGCACGAGTAGTTGTGTTTTATATAAACCTTTGTTTTTGTTTTGGAAATTGAAAATTATTGAAAATTAGGGTGCATATTATACATGGTAAATATGGAAAAATTATTATTTGGCCTGAGTGTAACAATCATTTTGACAACTATAAGCAAAAGATCTCTTCAGTAATTAATATCAAGGGCCACGGAGCATTTTTAAGAGTGGTGGGGCAAATGTTTGAGGTGGAGTGCGGACATCTTAATGGGAACTAAAACTGGTTAAAGTCAGGGAAAAAAGTGGGGGGGCAATTGCCCCCCCCCTGCTCTGCGGACCCTGCAGTTGCATATATAGAGCAAGTGGTATCTCTAAGTTCTGTGTAAAGCAGATAAAAAAAGTATATTTGAATGTCCCTCGATCAAACAGTAGAAATGTAGTCATTTTACTGATTTCGTCAGAGGGTCACTCAAAACTTCAAATCTCGGCAAGGCCATGCAGAAACCTAATGTTACTGGAATGCATGGATATTAGCACCTATATCAACAATGCTACAACTGAAAAGTAAGTAGGAACTAATTGAATTTAAGTTCTTAAGACCACCACAAAATAACATACTTGTTGAATGGTTAAAATTAAACTATTGATGTGTGTTGGCAAGTGGAGCAACTGCGAAGGGCTAACACACAAAACGTCAAAACATCTTGCTTACAGCATTGATTTTACTTTATCATTTCAATGAAAAATATCATGTTAATATATGCAACTAAATAATCCAAGAAATAAATAAACAAATTAAGACATAATAATTATATATTATAAGTACCCCAAAGAAGGCACAATATAGCTGCCAAAAAATCAGTTCTTAGGGTTTTTTAAAGAACAAAATTTTGATATTATTTTTAGGTCAAATTTACATAGATCTTCAAGAATAATTTTAATCATGAACACTGACCATTCTCACCGTTAATAAACAAAGACAGTTTTTTAAACCATGTTAATGTCCTCATTCCAGCATGATGGGATTGTTAAACATTTGTTTTCAGATGGCTTTCTAATTGTTACGTACACTGTAGGCTGGCATTGTTGACATCCAAGAAATACTGTGGGGTGTACCTCCACCACCATTCAAAACCATTATATAGAAGAAAAAAGCTGGTGGAAACTTTATGACTGGATGCCTTTCCTAATAAAAGCTGGTTTTAAAACTAACCAAAATCTGACATTTTTATAGCTAGAAGGACTGCCAACCAAGCTTAAGGTGGATTCATCTCTGGCAGTATGATAAGACTGTCCTTGCCAGACACCAAAGAGGTATAGCATGATTTCAGAGGAAATAAAGGTCTCAGCTGGACAAATTTAAATCTTTTAACTATGTGATAAAATCAATATTACATACCTGAGGCAAGGTACTGCTTACTGTTGCTATGTACTTGGCATCTGGTGTCATGGCAACAGCAGAGCAACCCATCGGATGGGCATCAAAGATTGTTTGTACTGGAATACTACATTGAAATGTGAAAGAAGAAATAATTAATTTACCAAACTATTATTCAAAATCTTATATAATAAATTTATTTTGTCTTTTCATAAATTTGATGTTTTTTTTTATTATTAGAATTTATATTTTTTTAAAAATTGATGTTGAATTTAATGTATTATTATCCATTTTAATGGGGCAAAAAAAGATCATTCAACCTATCAATGCTGCTGCGAAACCTTGGAACTGACTGTGATCAATTTTATAAGTCCTAAGTGTGGAAAGATGCATATTCATCAGGACAAAGTATTCAAGTGCTCAGCTTCTGGAGTTGGAATATAATTCAACCTATCAATACTGCAGCTGTGAAACCTTGGAACTGACTGTGAACAACTTTTAGAGTCCTAAGAGTGTGGAAAAGTGCATATGCATCAGGACAAAGCATTGAGTTAAATAATCACGCAGATAGTGTGTCAAGTGCTCAGCTTTTGGGGTTGGTTGGAACTGATGTTGATCTATAGGAGTTTGTGAGGTGGAGCAAGTTAATGTTGTATAGACATGTGGTTTATAGGAAGATGGAGATGGACTGTGATGAAGAATATGTTGAGAAGACTGGGCATAGACATAGTACAAAAATTAAATAACACAAGAAATCCATTACAATGGCAGATTCAAAGTTAGCTATCTCTAACCACACCAACATTCTGTACCGCGACATTGACTGGCCAAACATTAAAAAATCAACCATGGGACCCACTGGAGAGCACAGAAGGTAAGGGAAGCAATCTCCATCCACCATGATAATGATTGTAAACTGGAATTGAACAGAGGGTCCCTGGCTATCAGCTAGCACCAGTCTACGAAGATGTGTTGTTTTGATAATGATAATGGTGGTGACAATGATGATGATAATGACGATGATGATGATAATGGCAATGGTGATGATAATGACGATGATGATGATAATAATGACGATAAAGATAATGATGGTGATAATGACAATGATAATAACGACAATGATAATGACAATGATTATAATGACGATGATAATAATGATGATGATGATAATGATTATGATGATAATGATGATGATAATGACAATGATAATGATGATGATGATATTGAGGATGATGATGATAATGACAATGATGATGATAATAACAATGATGATGATAATAATGACGATAAAGATAATGTCGGTGATAATGACAATGATGATAATATGACGATGATAATAATGATGATGATAATAATGACGATAAAGATAATGATGATGATAATGTCAATGATAATGATGATGATAATGATGATGATGATAATGATAATGACAATAATGATAATGACGATGATGATAATGACAATGACAATGATGATACTAATGACAATGATGATAATAATGATGATAATGATGATGATGATAATGACAACGATGATAATGACAACAATGATGATAATGATGACAATGATAATGATGATGATAAAGACAATATATGAACATAATGACAATGATGATGATAATAACAATGATGATGATAATAATGACGATAAAGATAATGTCGGTGATAATGACAATGATGATAATATGACGATGATAATAATGATGATGATAATAATGACGATAAAGATAATGATGATGATAATGTCAATGATAATGATGATGATAATGATGATGATGATAATGATAATGACAATAATGATAATGACGATGATGATAATGACAATGACAATGATGATACTAATGACAATGATGATAATAATGATGATAATGATGATGATGATAATGACAACGATGATAATGACAACAATGATGATAATGATGACAATGATGATAATGATGATGATAAAGACAATATATGAACATAATGACGATGATGATGATAATCTATTTACTGAAGACAGTGGACACTAAAATCATACAATATTGTTCATAAAGGCTTCTGGATTGGAGCCAAAAGCTCTGGTCAAAACTTCAACAAAATAATGGTGTGAAAAAGAATAATTTTCATTTTAATGTCATGTCCAAGCAGAAGAGCATACTTCATGTATCTGTTAGATGGGCTTTTAATTTAATACTAAAGAGGAAAAGGTCTATGGGGCAAACTCTAGAAAGACATCACACATGTACAAATGAGAAGTAACAGAGAGGAAGATTAAGATAGTTGTTGTGTACACAGTATTAATTAAAATTAACAAATAAATTTTATTTATCAAATGATGTACATAATTATTATCATCTTTAATGGGAGATAAAAGATAATTCAAATTGCGATTCAAGCTGCGACTCACATACTTGTCACAGCTCCACCATTTAAATCAATCACCCATTGACTCTTGGAATAGTCTTTCGATTTTTTTAATTTTCAAAACCAGGTTATCATTCATATTAAGTACTATTAAACAAACTCTGAATTGATAAAAAGTGTCTAAAACATTCAAAAATCAAACTTTATTTAATAATATTTAACTATGAAACTTACTCAAATTGATTCACCTCTACTGTTGGGAAATAATCATAATTTATGAGACTTAGTATACTCATGTTCAAATAGGCTGACAAATCACCAGATTAAAAGATTGTATAATTATGTACACTAGTATTACTTCATCTATTTTTATATCATGGTTCAAACAACTTCTAAAGAGTGCAGTAATGATACTGACCTTGTATATGCATCCCATATTATCACCATATTGTCCTTCCCTTTATCAGCTGTGACAATCCATCGATGGTCTTCACTTGCACAGCTGCAGGTAATGTTGTTACACTATCATGGAGGTATAAAAGAATTTTAGACATGTCAAGTTTATTGCTTCATCTAAGTTTAGATCAGTCAAGAAAAGGAAACTCTAAACACAACAAAGCTAACTCCACCCCAATTTTATCTTACCAACAGTACTTACATGTCCTTGAAGCAACTGCTGCTTGTTATTTTCCCAGTCAAACAAAACACCTGTGTGAGCTGTTACATAGAACACAATCTGAAACAAAATATAAATTAATGCAAATGTCTAGAGGTAGCAACAATAAGTAATAATAATAATAATAATAATAATAATAATAATTCTGTACACCCTGCTCTCTCAAAAGCAGGGTGGCCCTATTCGGGGTTTCAGGCAAAAATTGGTCTTAAAAATTGAGCTAGGTCTGTGAAACCAGACATGTAAGGGTCTCTGACTTAGTACCACTGATGGTGGCGGTGGTTTGTTTTTACAATGTTTTTTTCTTAAAATGTTTTATGGTGATCAACTACACTTATTAAGAAGAGCGCAAAAGCTGATCCAGACAAGAATTTATCCTTCAGTGTTGTGGATAAGTCATATTAAAGTAAGTACAAAAGACTACTAATTATAATTCTTCCAGATTCTTTGCCTACCCTGTCATTAGTTCTGATTTTAATTTTTTTTCAAGTGGTTTTTCCACTGGTTACATCATTTATACCTAAACCCTAGGTTTAATTTACTCTTGGTGAGCTCAGTGGGAACTAGAATTTGTTAAGCTTCTAGCTCCAAACAATATGTGCCTATACCTCATAATAATGGAAACTTTATTTTCTTATGAATACAGTTGTAAATCTCACTACGTATAGGCAATAAACAACTGGCTACT